>SNQN01003299.1:0-11092 GCA_008642245.1 Bassia scoparia | reverse complement strand
GTTTGTATTTTGGTTTTTGTTTTCGTAAATAATTAGGGTTTTTTTTTTTTCATTTTTCGTTTTTTAAATTTCATATTCGTTTTTAAAATTGATTTTTGTTGATTTTTTTTTTATTTTTTCGTTTCCTAATTGATTTTACAAGAGTACTGTTGATTCCAGATTGTGGTTTCCTGTTTTTTGATTTGTTTTTTGATTCCATATTTTTTTATTTCCAGAATTTTTTGCTGTTATGTGTGTGCCATCGTCATGTTTTTATTCTTTTCTATTAGTGGGATTTGGAGTGTTATTATGTTGTTTTTTTTTTGCATTTTGGTTCATTGGAAGGTGGATCTTTAAAGATTGGAGTTTTAATTATAATATATAAATCTGGTTTTTCTTGTACAAAGTTTTCACGTATATTTGTATCAGTCTCGCTAATTTGGTTGTATTCGGTAAAATTTTGATGTATCGAAATTGAGCAGAAAGATTGTATTTACTTCGTATGATTATTGATTTGTTTGCTATGCGTAAAGTTTGTTAGAAAGTCATCCCTACAATTTTCGTTTTTTATTTATTTTATTTTTTAGCATTACCGATCGTTTAAGCGGTCGGTAAAAGTTCAAGCGAATTTGAGAAATTTGATCTGTTACCGTACCGTTTTAAGCGGTGCGTAAGGTTAAGAATTCCCTTTTTTAAAAAATCAACTGTATCATTTGGTCGAGCATGCTCCGAAGTCATATGATGCGGTTATCTTCGTTATGAACTCTTTCATTTTATTTTTATAATATGTGTTTTAGTAATAGTAATAGTAACATATAGTTAAAAATGTGCTTGTGCTGTAAAGAATAAATAATTTTGTAAAAAATAAACTAGAAAAATTATATTTGTGTCAGAATTTCAAATGTGCGTGGGGTTTTATTTCCAAATTCACCATGTAAGAATCTATTACTCCTACTCTGCTAAGCTGATGCTCTAATGATTACTCTACTAAATACTCCTACTAATACTACGCTAGCCTTGTACTACTAACTGCTTGCTGCATGCCTTCCTACACTACATCCCTACTATCCCTACTACTACTGCTAACTGACTACCTCAACTCGCTAGTATCTATGCTACGGACTGGCTCCTCATTGCTACTCTGACTTGTGGCCTGCTACTTGCTCACTGCAATTGCCAACGCGCTGGCAGCTGCTTGCTCGACTCACTGGGCTTGCTCTTGGGCTAGCGCTGCTTTGCAAGCTGCTGCTACGTAGCTCGCTATAATTACTACTCCCTAGACGACTGTGCTGCTGGCTCACTACTGCTGGCTGCACTGCGCTGTGCTGCTGCTGCGCTCGCTGCTCACTCTACACTACTACACTATCTCACTCTACTAATACTACTCCAACTGACTGTAACTAGCTACTACTTCCTTGCTACTACTCCCTGCTGCTGCTGCCTCCTACCACGTACTAGCTGCTACTACTACGGCGCTTTACTACTCGCTGATGCTTACTAGCTAGCTCACTTGCTACAGTAGCTACTGCGTCTTTGCACTAGCGATCTGCGCTGACATGCTCCCTGCCTACACCGTAGTGCTGCTGTCTCGCTGCCTACTACTGCTGCGCTGACTACTCCCTGTCCAAACTTGCTCTTGACTCTTTTGAATGCTGGCTCGCTGGATACTGCACTTAGCTAATGACTGCTGCTGGCTCGCTACCGCTTGCTCTTCGTCTGCTGACGCCTACTGCTGCTTGCACTTGACTGCTCTACGAGCTTCGTCTATACTGGCTGCTTCTATCTTAGCTGCTGGACTACTAGCTGCTGCTACGCTAGCTTCCTACTACTGACTACTGCCTCTACTACTAGCCTCTCTATCTCGCTCACTTGCTCCTACACTCCACTGACTACTACCTCTCGCTGTACTACTCACTACTACTACTATACTGCTCTACTACTCTCCACTACTACTTACTACACTACACTACTCTACTACATCACTACTATACTACTCTAACTACTACCTACTACTACTACTACTCTACTACTTACTATACTACGACTAGCTATTCTTACTACTACTACACTACAATACTCTAATTAGTGGTGTAGAACACCTTTTAATATATTGTGTAGATTTACTTCAAAGCTTAGTTGCCAGACCGCCAACATTCGCAAATATGAACATTATCGATCGTTAAGCGGTCAGTAATCTCCGGTCCAGTGTAAGACGACGGAAGTCCCGTCGTTTTAGACGGACACAAATCAACGTACTGTTATTGAAAGGCGTAGTCTCTGGTCGGTAATCAGTTTTCCGCGACCGTTTCACGGTCGGTAAACCCATAATACGACCATACGATTGTCGACCGTCCATTCCCTGACCCTAAACGGTTGGTAAAGCTATTCCGACCGTCTTTGGCGTTTTACAGACCATTTTAGGTTGTTTCAAACGGTCGTAACGCTGGTTTTCTGTTGTGTAGCCATTTCTTGAAGAAAATTGGAAGTCTCTCATACCATTGCTTTAGGGAGCGTTTTGAGACCATAAAGAGCTTTTTCAAGTTAAACACATGGTTTGGCAAGGGACTATCCTCAAATCAAAAGGTTGTTCCACATAAACATCTTCTTCAAATAGCTATTAAGAAAGGCTGTCTTAAGATCCGTTTGAAAGAGTGTTGAAATTCATTGTGGGAGGAAAATGCAATTAAAATTCTGATTGCTCAAGCCTGGCTACTGGAGGCAAAGGTTTCATCATAATCAATCCTTTGTTGATTAAACCCTGTGAACCACTCGCCTAACTTATTTCTACTATAATACCAGAATCATACCATTGTTTCTGAATAAACCCATTATTCCAATAACGACATATCTTCCTTCCTGGGCTCAAGATTGAAAGAAAGAGTAAAATGCACAAGTTTTGTAAAGTAGAATTCCTAGTCTGCACCCTTGTGTTAGTCATAATGATAAGATCAGTGGGGTGAGAGGCCTTATAACTTAAAGGATTTGTTTGTACCAAGAAGTTTACATTTGTGCCTCCAAGTGAACCTGGTCTGATACAGGTTCCTTGTCATGTCATTTTGAATGGGTGAACCAGTTACCCTAGTGATCTCAACGCATCACTTCATGTGGATAAGCCTTTGAGTCACTTCTCTCTTCCCTACGTCTGAGCTACATGATTTTGTGTTGTACCAAACACTTCCCCTCTAGGAGAGTGTGTGGTGAGCCGGTTCAGCATCCTTCCCTACTCTTAATAAAGTTAGCTAACAAATCTGAACTCAATCATCATCAACAACTGCACATCTGCTGAACATGTTAGTATAAAATCAAACAAAACCATGAATCTTTCTCAACACACAAGTTTCTTTATTGAACACTAATATGCTGCTGGTGAAAGATCCAACGAATACAACGTATCATCCTTGGGTCAACTTGTCCAAACTAGTTTACCATTATGTGTACAAAGTTGCCCAAAACGCGTAAATGTGCATGTTTGATTTTCTTCCCTAAGGAAGCCATAAGGTTTTCTTTAGACGTGGTCTCGACATTACCCACTGTTTAAAAATTAGTACGCATTACTCACAGTTCACCCAGAAGTTTCCGAGGTAACCACCTCTCTAGACGCATTATTCTTGCTATTTATCTAGAGTGCGATTTTCCTCTCAGTCACTCCATTAGTTGTGGAGTTTTGGGAGCTGAAAAGTTGTGAGTTTCACACATGATCATTACAATAAGGTTAAAAACTATCATTGTCAATTCAAACCATGACAGACCAGAATGAGACCATTTGATGATCAATCTTGTTTTGGACTTGTTTCACTAGATTTCAAATTCTTCAAAAGTTCATTTTTTAAATTTCAGAAAAATTGTCCAGGTATAAACGGTCCGACTAAGGTTTTAGCAACTTAAGTTCTATGTTCTTCTGATCTAAACTTATTTCAAGCTCTAAAATTTTTTCTTTCAGTTCTGTACAAATAAGTCCAAGCTTAGCAAAACGACATTCACTTAAGTCTAAATTTCGTGTTGCTTCTCTCAACTTCTTTTTGTTAGCTTTATAWGTAGCATTTCCTTTAATATTTTGTTCTATAGCAGAATCTATAAAACCTAATAACTCATCTCTATCATGATATCTCATTTGTTCTTGCATACCAGAGATAGTTACATGTTCCTCATCTGAAGAGCTACTTCCTGCCAGGAGACACATATGACCTTTCTTTCTAAAATTAGTTTGTCTCTGGTTTACGTCTCCCAACATTGTAGTCACATACACAAGAGCCTCGTCTTCCTCGCTTTCACCACCTGAGTCAGAATCTCCCCAAGCAGTAAGCATGACTCTTTTGGTTATCTTTCTCTCTCGTTGTCCTCCTTTGTCATTTTTCCAAGCTGGACAATCCTTGATCATATGTCCAGTTTTACCGCATTTGAAACAACCAGTGCTGGTACTGGTATTCTTTAAGTTGCCCTTGTTCTTCCAAGATTTTCCTTTGTACTGAGATCTAAGACTTCTTTCGAATCTCCTTGCCATGAGACGTATCTCGTCCGGATCTTCTTCATTTTCTTCTCYTTTAGGGCTAGTCCACGGCTTTTTAGTTGTGCTTTCTTCCTTTGAATCAACTAACATCTCATGAGTCATTAAAGACCCAATGAGTTGTTCTACGGTTAAGGTGGATAAATCCTTGGCCTCCTGTATTGCAGTAACCTTGGGTAGCCATTTACTTATCAAACTTCTTAGAATTTTTCCAAACAAATCTTCACTGAAGCTTTTTCCAAGAGATTTCAGTTCATTAATAATATACATAAAACAACTAAACATATCCCTTATATTTTTATCTCGATTCAATTCATGTCAAAAGTTTCATATTTGGACATAAGCATATCCACTTTAGATCTCCTAACTTCACTAKTTCCCTCATAGGCTAACTCTAAGGTTTCCCATATTTCCTTAGCAGTATAGCATGCTTGAATATGGCTTACCTCATTATCTGCAATGCCTTGTTCAAGAAGAGACATGACCTTGGCATTCTTCTTAAGAGTCTTCAGATCTGTTGATGTGTATTCACTTTCTTTCTTCTCTGTACCGTCTGAAATTGCTGCAACCTTCTTTGGGCCATTTCTAATGATCATCTAGCACTCATAGTTAGTGCCAATCACAAAATTCTTCATGCAAATCTTCCACCATGGATAATTTGTCCCGTTGAATTTGGGTAATCTTGATCCTCTATTTCCGTTGGTCATCTCTTGAGTACTTATCTTATCTTCCTTCTCTAGGTGTTACCCTTTCAAGAAATTAGGCTTTGATACCAATTGAAAGTACAGGTTATACKCAAGAGGGGGGGTGAATTGAGTGTTGAATAAGTGTTGTAAAATTTTCGGTTAATTGAGATCGGATAAGAACCAGTTCTTAAGCAGCGGAAAGTAAATGCGAGAAATAAACAACACAAGAGATTAACGAGGTTTGACTTCTAGTAAGTCTATGTGCTCCACTCACTCACTCTTTTATTAAACAACTCTGAATAACAAAAGAATACACTTAATTTGGATATGCACCTATGCACAATAGATCCCCAACTTCCACCTATGGAAGTTCAACTCAATCATCAACTATGGTTATTTAAACGAACATGATCCCTGATNTGGGAGCTGAAAAGTTGTGAGTTACACCATGATCATTACAATAGGTTAAMAAACTATCATTGTCAAATTCAGAACCATGATCAGACCGAATAGAGACCAGTTGATGATCAATCTTGTTTTGGACTTGTTTCACTAAGATTTCAAATTCTTCAAAAGTTTCATTTTTAAATTTCAGAAAAATTGTCCAGGTATAACGAGAATAATCATCAACCAAAACAAACACATAACTATGACCATTTCTACCTTGCACACTCATGGGCCCACACAAATCCATGTGCACAAGCTCGAATGGTCTAGTAGTGCTTACAACCTTCTTTTGCTGAAAAGGTGACTTGACATGCTTACATTTAACACATTCATGACAAATGTGATCCGCAGCAAACATTATATTAGGTAAACCTATAACCAAATCTTGAGATCGCAGTTTATTTAGCAAAGAAAAACTTACATGTCCAAGTCTCTTATGCCACAACCAATGGTCATTCTCAACAACACTGATACAATTAGTACTATTCTTAGGAATCTGACTCAAAAATGTTATGTAAACATTATTGTGTCTGAATCCCTTGCAGACCAGTTCCTTTGTTTGAGTGTGCACTTGTGACAAAGATTGGTTTCAAATTTAACATGGTTTCCTTTGTCACATAGCTGAAAAAGACTCAAGAGGTTATGTTTCATACCTTCAACAAAATAAACATTATCAATTGCTTGGGAAAGTGTCTTACCAACCTTATCTATACCTTTGATCAAACCTTTGCTAGTATCCCCAAAGGTGACACTTCCTCCTTCATATGCTACGAGTGAAAGAAGTTGACTTTTATCACCGGACATGTGTCTTGAGCAACCACTGTCCAAATACCAATATGGCTTTCCTTTCACTCTAACCTGCACAAACAAATCAAGGTTTAGTTTTAGGAACCTAGATTTTCTTGGGTTCCTTATTCTAAGGAACTAGTTTGACTCTGTCCTTTCAAACCCAGATTTGTTTCACATTGGTCCCTTTTGTTTTATCATGTTTCTCTCATTTGGACCAATTTTGTGTGTGACATTTTAGACTCTGAACATTTTGGACATGTGATTSATTTCTTTTATCATGTTTTTGCTTAGTCCAGCAAGAATCAATCATATGTCCATTCTTCCCACAATAAGTKCAAACGTGCATGTCTTTTGTAAACACGTACTTACCTCGCTTGATTTAAGAAAACCAATCATTATCTCTTCCCAACCTTTGTGGTTGTTGGGAACTAGAACCAGAGTACCCTAGTCCAAACCTCAAAGAATTACCAGGTTGAGAGGTTAGGATATTTAGAGTACTTTGAGCATTGAGCAACCTATTCATCTRTCTTAGGCAATCACTTAGATCCTCTTCCTTGGTTTCAAGTTTCTTAAGCTGAGCTTCATTAAATTTTGCAGCAATGGCAAGATCCAACTTTGCCCTATGAAGCTCTTCCTTAAGCTTTGAAATCAGATCAAGGTCTGGTTGGTTGTGGTCTCAATGTTTTTGCCTTTTTATAGTTTGTATATTTCGGCTTGAAGATCACATATTTTAACTTCATATCCTAAATGTAAAGAATCAATATCAACCTCTTGATTACTTGCATGAAGTAACTTTATTGTTGATATTTTTCTTTAAATTGAATATTTCTGCTTGTAAATCACATACCTAACCCTCATATTCCAAACACAACTCTTCAACATTAACATTTGCACCACTAGTGCTAGCAAGAGAAGCTTTCATATCTACATACACCTTGAACAGTTCTTCAACATCATCAATCATATAGTTATGAGCTAAAATTAAATCTGCATGTTCAAGAGTAAAACTTTTCTGTTTAAGAAACTCGAAATTTATTCCTTCAACTTTAGCCTCCTKAAGTTTACTAAAACCTTTGTCACAGTTTTGATAAAAAATTTCACTTCTAAAATCCGACTAAGGTTTTAGCAACTTAAGTTCTATGTTCTTCTGATCTAAACTTATTTCAAGCTCTAAAATTTTTTCTTTCAGTTCTGTACAAATAAGTCCAAGCTTAGCAAAACGACATTCACTTAAGTCTAAATTTCGTGTTGCTTCTCTCAACTTCTTTTTGTTAGCTTTATAWGTAGCATTTCCTTTAATATTTTGTTCTATAGCAGAATCTATAAAACCTAATAACTCATCTCTATCATGATATCTCATTTGTTCTTGCATACCAGAGATAGTTACATGTTCCTCATCTGAAGAGCTACTTCCTGCCAGGAGACACATATGACCTTTCTTTCTAAAATTAGTTTGTCTCTGGTTTACGTCTCCAACATTGTAGTCACATACACAAGTGCCTCGTCTTCCTCGCTTCACCACCTGAGTCAGAATCTCCCCAGCAGTAAGCATGACTCTTATTGGTTATCTTTCTCTCTCTTGTCCTCCTTTATTTTTCCAAGCTGGACAATCCTTGATCATATGTTCCAGTTTTACGCATTTGAAACAACCAGTGCTGTACTGGTATTCTTTAATTGCCCTTGTTTTCCAAGATTTTCCTTTGTACTGAGATCTAAGACTTCTTTCGAATCTCCTTGCCATGAGACGTATCTGTCCGGATCTTCTTCATTTTTCTTCTCTTTTAGGGCTAGTCCACGGCTTTTTAGTTGTGCTTCTTCCTTTGAATCAACTACATCTCATGATCATTAAAGACCAATGGTGTTCTACGTAAGGTGGATAAATCCTTGCCTCCGTATTGCAGTAACCTTGGTAGCATTTATTATCAAACTTCTTGAATTTTTCCAAACAATCTTCACTGAAGCTTTTTCCAAGGAGATTTCGTTCATTATAATATACATAAACAACTAAACATATCCCTTATATTTTATCTCGATTCAATTCATGTCAAAAGTTTCATATTTGGACATAGCATATCACTTTAGATCTCCTAACTCACTATTTCCCTCATAGCTAACTCTAAGGTTCCCATATTTCCTTACAGTATAGCATGCTGAATATGGCTTACCTCATTATCTGCAATGCCTTGTTCAGAAGAGGACATGACCTTGGCATTCTTCTTAAGAGTCTTCAGATCTGTTGATGTGTATTCACTTTCTTTCTTCTCTGTACCGTCTGAAATGCTGCAACCTTCTTGGGCCATTTCTAATGATCATCTAGCACTCATAGTTAGTGCCAATCACAAAATTCTTCATGCAAATTCCACCATGGATAATTTGTCCCGTTGAATTTGGGTAACTTGATCCTCTATTTCCGTTGGTCATCTCTTGATCTTATTCTTATCTTCCTCTCTAGGTGTTACCCTTTCAAGAAATTAGGCTTTGATACCAATTGAAAGTACAGGTTATACGCAAGAGGGGTGAATGGTGTTGAATAAGTGTTGTAAATTTTCGGTTTATTGAGATCGGATAAGAACAGTTCTTAAGCAGCGAAAGTAAATGCGGAAATAAAACAAACACAAGAGATTAACGAGGTGTTGACTTCTAGTAAGTCTATTGGCTCCACTCATCACTCTTTTATTAAACAACTCTGAATAACAAAAAATACACTTAATTTGGATATGCACCTATGCACAATAGATCCCCAACTCACCTATGGAAGTTCAACTCAATCATCAACTATTGTTTTTAACGAACATGATCCCTGATTAAATCCCCAGCAAATTGACTCAGATCCCCTTTGAATAACAAACACTTTGTCTTCAGTTTACAAGTACCTTAATGCTTAGATGAGAGAGATTACACTACTAGAATCGTTTAAGGCCAACTGAAACTATCGACCGAAAAATACGGTCGATAACACCGACCGCACTCGTCGGTGACATTTACAAACCGAATAATCAGTCGGTAATACTGATCGATTTCTATCGGTCGGTGTACCGAACGATATTCGGTCAGTGAATCCTTGTGTTAAATTGCCCACTGTACCAGAATTAAATAAAAAAAAACAAAACTACCGACCGAAAATTCCGTCGTACACGACCGATTTTGAATTGGTGGTACCGACCGATTTTCGGTCGGTAAAAGTTTTTTTTAATAATTTTCCTTTCAATTCGACTCAAACCCCCAAACCCAATTCACCCAACTCACAATTCACTCAACACTTCGACACTCTCTCTCATAATTCACTTTCTCTCACAACACAACCCAAACCCCAAACCCTAACCCAAACCCAAACCGGCGACCCCCCTTCGGCGACCCTCTCTCKCTCTCTCCTTCCTTTTCTCTTTCTCCTTCCCTCTCTCTCCTTCCCTCTCTCTCTCTCCTTCGCTCTCCCTCTGCTGCGCCGCAGCCACTCCAGTGCACCGCCACTCCACTAGTCTCGGTGACCCAGCCACCGCCACTGCACCGCCACTCCGCCACTCCAGTACTCCTTCCTTCTCTCTTTTTTTTATTTTTTTCATTTCTTAATTTTAGGGTTATTTTTAATTTTAGTTGTTGAATTTAGTACTCTACTAAAATGTTGTGATTTGTTTCTCTTGTTCATTTTCCCTTAGTGTTGGAATTATGTGTTAATTTGTTACCTTGAAATAATTGCTCTATTAAAATTATCATTAATTTAACATTTGTTTAATTTTTTTAAGCTTACAGTATTATAAGTAGAAGAAAGAATGACAATCAAATTTGGTTTGTCTAATTACAAATACTTTGGCTAATTTGATAGGCACCCTTCTATAGGAAAATTTTTTGGGTTTTTTTTTTTTGTTATGTTTTTGGTGGGGTGTTCAACTTCAAGGAAAATATAACTTTATTCGGAGATAGAGGAACTAGTTTATAATGTTAGATTTTTATTTTGTAAATACAATGTTTTTACTTGATCTAGTGCTTGCTCATATTTAATTTAAAACTGGTTTGGCCAAGTTCTTGGTGGTACACTTTACTGTGTTTTGAATGTGGTTACAGAATGTTATGACTTATGTCTGGTCGTCATAATATATTAATGTATAACTTAGGGGTGTAGCTTTTGGCTCTAAACATCTCATTAAGATCATAGTTGACATAGTGTGTATCTTTGTTCTTTCTTTGTTCTATAAACTAGCCAATATACTAAAATTATAATGTGTTCAAAGCTGTGACCTAAACATAAGATCTCATATTAAGATCATAGCTCTATGTTTTAGGATTGTGTTAATTTTGAAGCTAATAAATAGTTTTGTTTTGTTAAACAAGAATGAAGTAAGTAAATAGTTTGATTATGTTGGCTTGAAAATTCAATGTATGTATGTATGTATGTATGTATGTATGTATGTATGTATGTATGTATGTATGTATGTATGTATGTATGTATGTATGTATGTATGTATGATAGGTTTTGGTAGTTTAGCCTTTATTGCATTAGTATGATATGTATCGTATGAATGTATGTATGTATTACTGATTATGAGATGTATGTAGTGTATGATGTATGTATGATGTATGTAGTGTCACTCTTATGTATGTATGTAGTATGTTATGTATGTATGATGTCTGTATGTATGATATGTATTATGAATTATGGTATGTACTGTAGTTACTGTATGTAGTATAGTAT
>SNQN01003298.1:50649-62773 GCA_008642245.1 Bassia scoparia | reverse complement strand
TCTTTTTCATACAATTCGGAGTTATAAGTTATAACGAATCCGGGCGACTTTTTATCTAAAAACACTCCGAAAACACTTCATTTCGATTTCAACAATTCCAAAGCCTTTCAAAATTCTTCCAATATATAAAAACATTCAACACATTCAATACAAGAGTCTAGGCATTCAAGTTGTTCATTCAGGATGTTTCGACGCGCTTTGTGGTACTCCTCCGTAACGAAAAACTTTCAACAGTTTCTATATTGTAGTGTAACAAAAACTTCAACAATTGTACAACTTTCCTCATTTGGTAATTTTTAAATACAAATATTCACCTAACCCACAACTACCTTATTTTTTTTTGGGACCACTATACTAATATTACAATTTAAACCACATTGTACTACATTTTTTGGGACCACTACACTAATACCTACTTAATCCAAATTACCTTATTTTACATTGGAAGTGTGTTAATACAATTGTTGAAAATTTTTCGTTACGAGGGAGTATAATCTATTAGCCACAAAATTCATAGAAATCATCTTCTTTCTCCCGATCTCTCTTTTTATTTTTTTATTGTTGTGTTTATTTCTTTTTAATCACCATTAATCATGTAATATGATTAATAAACTTATCGACATCAGTTAACATGTAAATAACTTTTGTTTTTCTTATTTTCAATTTGATTTTGAGTATAATTGTCATTACTAACTTTTTCTTTGATTTTGTCATGTAAAAACAATTAACAGGCGATGCGATTTCAATCTAACTATGTTTTCTTTGTCTTATCCTGGAAAGCGATTCGAGGTAAGTCTTCTTCTTCCTCCTTTATATTCTTGTTCTTGTACATATTTTCAATCACATTAACACTTGCTAAATCAAAGACCTATTAATTGCTTGTCACGCCTAATAAGTACATGTGTAGACACCTAAAGTGTCTCCCAAATGAGTAATCGATGATGAACATACCACGTTTCGTTGATCAATTTGATTCTGAAAAAGTAGTTGAACTCGTAAAAAGCTAGAAATATGTGAAGTCATGCTCGAAATCATGTGTCAGGGTCAAATAGAGGCAAAAAGTATTTTCTTTATTTCTTTTATTTATTTTCTATTTTAGAATTCTATTTAGTTTAGATTTTTTAAAATAATTATACTATGTTTTCATGATTTCCACTTTCATTGCATTCTTCTCATTTTCTGATTCACCAGTATTTTTAGATTATTTTCGATTTTTCTATAATTTTCTATGAATTTTACAATATTTACAAAAATCAAAATACACAAAATACATAAAAATCAGAAAATACTTTAAAAATACCAAAAGAATCATGGAATGTTCTAGCCCATAGAACCGTATTTTCTTGCAAAAGTGGGTGTCAGGTTCATCTAATCCGAGAAGAATCGAGAAAATCGAATTTTTTTAAAGAAGGTAAAGAATAATCGAGCGTATATACGCTCTGAGCAGCTATATAGCTCCTGCCAGCGTATATACGCTCATTTTTCTTTTCGTGCCTATAAACCCTCCTTTGCCTCATTTTCGACAACTTTCACACGTTGTTAAGCTTCACAATACTCTCCACTTTCTTACTTACACTCTCTTGCTACTACAAACACACAAATCGAGTTCTAGCGCTCTCTCGAATCGAATCGACGAGCGAAATCAAGGTAAATTCCGAGGTTGCTCAACTAAAACCTTCATTTTGCTCTTCTTCTAAACTTGACTAAATAACTATTACGAGTTTCAATTAAACTAATAAAAGTAGAAACCCACCTTCAGTTGTCATGTAAATCTGTAGGATTAATCTTCTTATTTCACCATTCTTGTTTGTCAATGTCATCTTCGTTTCATTATTACTTATATTATCGTTATTATTATCATTATTATTGTTCACCATTGTTAATAATATTATCGTCAATACTAACATGTTATTTGTCTTGTCTAGCGGATCGATCAAAGACACCTTTTCGTCAATACTAACATGTTTATTTGTCTTGTTTAGCGGATCGATCAAGCACTTTTTATTATATTCTAACGATTTGTTGATTGCAGTGACAAGGTAAGGAGTGTTATATAATATATTATTGTACATTAATATATTGTACATATGTTTTGTGTCACGCTTGTATATTTTTGATTAAATAAGACCGGAATATGTGAATCACATTAAGTCAGATTAATTATGGACGAAACCGTTTTTAGGCACCGTATTAATTTATAATATAAGTGGTCACAATATTTAGGTTATGTAGTCATTTTGTGTATAATAGGAAACTCACTTTTTTAGTAGTAACTTTAGGATTAGAAAGCGAATAAGGTTGAATTGCTAAGTTGCGTGCATCCAATAAACGTGTTTGAATGGAATTACAATGAGACCGATAGAGGCCGCTACATGCGGGCGATTGGGTCAAAGATTCGATCCGTACCATGTCCCCGAACCACGAACTGGTTACGATCAGACCGTGGGCATTGTTTTGGCACCAACGTTTCGGGCGTTCGTGATTAACCTTTATGCCACGGTGGCGGTCCCCTTACTCGACAACACTCCCTAACGCACTCAAAATGTCCTATTTATAGCCCTCTATTACGTGGAATCACGTGAGGTGGGCGTAATAGTGCCCAAGTGGGTGTAATTACGCCCAAAAAACTTGCCAAATTTGTTTTATTTTTCTTGCCTTTTTTGTGTTTTATTTTTGGTAGAAAATGATTTTGCGCGTTTTAATTGAATAGCCGTGGCTAGGAAGATAAGCGGATGAATTTGGACATCCTTGGGGAGCAATCAAGACACGTCTTGGGAAGGTTACGGAAGCTTCCGGAACACTTCGTCTTGCTCGGTTGCGCGTTTTGCTTAAGAAATTCATAAATATTTATCCATAAATTMAAAAATTATGGAAAAAATATGTAAAACTTCCTTGTAAAATTTAGTATTTCGTGTTAAACTTTCGTAATTTTTGGAGCTTCTATGATAATCTAATTAATTATCGCAAAATTAATTAAATTACCGAAAATTCCAAAAAATTACAAAAATGCTTACAAAAATCCAGAAAAATTCTGAAAAAATCTTTAAAAATGTCTAAAAATAAGTTAAAATTATTTTGAAATTAAAACTTATTTTTAAGGGTGCTCTAGGCAAGAATAGGTGCTTCGGCTTTGCAAATCGAGATTCTATGGCATTGTTTGAGGCAATTGTTCTTTAGAATTGGACCAATTGCAATATGGTATAGTTATATCATTGACCTTTATGGAGGGACAAATGTAGGTATCTACACTTGTGAAGCGACACCATMAAGCGGTTCGATGGGCGCATATGCGCCTCACATGGGCGTTGGTTGAGACATGAACATGAGACGTGAGGAAGCAAYGCTGCTGGGCAAGTTTAAGACGTGGCTACGTGGGAAACATTGCATATTTTCATGGATCGTTGATATGGKAGTAAGGCGTTGGATGTTAGTGCATGGCAGGGATTAATGACTTGGCTCGCTAAAGCATTGCGATYGTTCATAAGCATTGTGTTGGTTGGCAAGCAACGTATGGCTTGGCTGGCTGGTGAGATGGCAGCCATTCCTTCAATCAGAGATCCCCAAAGGGTTACGTTCAAGCTTTGGTGTCTTTTCGTGAGTATGCATGCTYTAGTCATTGTGTGTGACACATCATTGCCTGAAGCGAAGCGTCACTTCGCCCACGCAGTAAGGGCTTGTCTCTACCCATTAYCCTATAAATACGTGACCTTGGGAGATGTCCAAGGCAAATTATCATTCCCCTTCTTGTACATTCTGATGCTATCTATAATATTCGATTGGCTTTGAGTGAATTCTATCTTTTATTAGTCTCGTGTTTACATAGTGCGTGTGAGTTCGGCTGACTAACAAGGARTAATGRCATCACGGTCCTTACTCCTTAGTCCCAAATCAGGTCGTGACACCTTGTGTAATAGAGATACACTAAGCTCATTAGAAGAAGATTAAGGGGCTAATTGAGATTATTTAATAATTATTCTTTTCAAATTTTGCTTTTATTTTTACGAGTTAATTTGGCAATTGAGGACTTGTYGTAGGAAAAAATGCTTCGTAATTACGAAACATAGAATAAGCGTTAAATGAAATGAATAGAAGAAGTTAGCAAAATTAAAATCGCAGAATAGAGAGGGCTACAGGCTACAGGCTACAGGCTACAGGCACGATGTTGATTATCATCTTCTCCAAATTCAACTTGATCCGCCATTAACTTAATAACGTCCTGCTCTCCCTCTTTCTCACACTGTAATCTCAGATCCAACCTTCATCACCACCATCATCGTCATCATAAGATCACATCAAAATGTCAAACACTAACAACAACAACAACYACGACACAATCCCACTTCACCCCTCCTCGCAATCCGACATCGACGAGATCGAAAACCTCATCAACTCCTCCATCCACTCCTCCTCCGTCCTCCCCGCTCGCCCCCCCTCTCCTCCCCGCGCCTCCATCCCCATCTCACAGCCTCCTCCTCCTCCTCCTCAGCAGCAGCAAAACTCCCCCTTCATCCCCTCCCACCTTCCTCCGCCGTCTGCGCCACCTCCTGCCGCCTCCAAACCCCAGGTCCCCTCCGCCTCCGCCGCACCACCTCCTCCACCCCCTCCTTCCGGGTTCGGGTCCCCGCCCAACACGCTGACCGAGCCCGTTTGGGACACGGTGAAGAGGGATCTGGGTCGGATTGTCAGTAACTTGAAGCTGGTTGTGTTTCCCAACCCCTATAGGGAGGATCCTGGCAAGGCCCTCAGGGATTGGGATCTATGGGGCCCTTTCTTCTTCATTGTCTTCCTTGGTCTTGTCTTGTCTTGGTCTGCTTCTGTTAAGAAGGTAACCCTTTCCCTTCTTCAATTTTTGCTCAATTATGCTTCATTTTTTTTGTTTTTTTTGTTTTTCGAGAATAATTTGGGTGTTTGTTTGCTCTGATATCCAAATCTTGGATGGGTTATCTGTAATTTTGGGTTCTCGGATTTTGTTGTGTTGGTGATCTTTTGATAATGTGGTTGCTTCCTTGTCTTAATTTGACGAATTTGGGTGATTTTTGCCCTGACGGAGTTTTGTGGTTTGTTGATTTTTAGGTAATCTGGGTGTTTCTTTATTGTWATTTGATGAATAGGGGCATTTTTGATTCTGGGGTTTTGGTTGTTGTATGGTTTCAAGGTAATCTGGTTGTTTGACTTGCTGTAATTTGATGAATTTGCATGGCTGAATTGTGTTTTTCAGTTCTTGGGGTTTTGTTAGCTGCTGTTATATGCAAAATTCCATTTATTATTGCTCATCTTAGCATTTTTAGCTCTTCTGTGTGATGTGCAATCAAATGTGTATTTGTATTGGCCTGCTAGAAGCTAGATCAGGAATAGTTGAGCTTGAAATGCAAAAAAATGTAATAATGCTAATCCATGCTTGGTGTGGTAAACAACTAAAGTCAAATCACTATGTTGGGAATTCAGTTGCAGCTGAAGTTATCATTTATAATTTGGTAGTTCATGTGACTAATTGTGCATGATTTTTCTTGTTTGCTTGACAATTTAAAATGTGCTAATGGTATAGATAGCAGTTTACTCCTTTTCTTTTAGTTGCATGGCAATGTACTGAATGTAGACACAGTGTGTAAATCTCGTAGAGCTGTTAGCCTTAACAAAGTTCAATGGAAAAAAAACGTTTTTAGAATTGCTAGATCTAATTTACTACTTTGAATATGCTTTTTTCGCCTCTTCAAAAATGCTAAAAACAAGAAAAACTCATTTATTGTGAGGTAGCTTCTGGGATATAAGTGATGGAAGTATACAAGACTAATACTCCCTAAGCTAATTGCAACATTTGTATTTTCATGCTTGCCAATTCATAATTTATTTATGTACTATCTTTAGTTACGATTTACCAAAAATTATGAAAATTAGATCACCATAAAGCTCATATTGAGATGATTCCAAAGAGATTCCACTTGACTTTATTTGTTTACACGAATAAAGTACAAAAGCTAAATATATGAATGATTATGAATAGTGCCCAAATTGTAAATGTTGTAATTATATAGGAGCAGAGGAAGTATTTGTTTTAGAGAAATGCAAGATCTATTAGAATATGAAAGTAAGATGAAAGATTTAACTTTGCATCCTGGTACATGAAAGCAAATTATATTTCCTAGAGCAAGAAAGTTAGAAATATAAACTTCAGACTCAAAGAAGTAATCCTAGTAGAATATGTACATATGGTTTGGAGTCTTTAGACATATTCAATGRCAATTACTAGAAGCACACCCTGGAAATTGGAGAGTTAGGATATGGAGATCTTGTTCTTTTGAAAGAAATTGAGGCAAATCAAAGATGATTTCGTTATTTACAAGAAAAGGATATCGTGCTATAATGTCTCTAGGGTCATATACTCATATTGCATTGGCGCCCCGTTTGGTTGTTGGTAGTAACTGGTGGTAATGAGAATGAATTTGTGTCTAAATTTGTGAAGAAATATCATGTTCATCCCATGGTATTGGAATTTCATCTCAAAAAGTCTAATTTTCTTCTTAATTTTTCATTCCCATTCAATACCACTCCGCCRAATTGATAATGAGTGGTAATGAAATTCCTAAYAAATTGTGTCTCTACTGAGAGAAAAACATAAGTTTGAGGTAAGATTGTTTCCCATGGAGATAAAAGTTGTGAGCAACTTCATTRCCCATAGTGATTTGGAGAGTTTTTCCCTATTTAAATTACTTTAAAAATCTATTCCCATTCCAACCATTTAGTCCCAATAACCAAACGGGGCYTGGGTGTGGATGAGTGGAGAGGGATTTACTCCCTATTGAACACCCCTTAGATCAAGACTCAAGAGTTTTCATGAAATGCCTTATTATAATTGTAGGGATACGGTTGATAGAGTCTCTTTGCAACTGTACGGTGAATAATCAGAGACATTCAATATGCCCTTTGTGGCTCAGCACTGGAGGATTCTTGTTGGAAACCTTGGTTGAAGGCTTGTTTGATTCATTTTTGTGTATGCTTGTAAGTTGTAATTTACCAATTAGGTTCATTTAACTGGAAGAACTTGTAAGCTTGTAAGTTTTTATGTCATTAACTCTCTTTTGTGTTGCACAAATTAAGAAAACTTACATCAAGTTGTGCTAACTGAGGGTAGTTGGTGGTTCTGGAAACATATTAGCATTTGGCTTCTATGAATTAGAGTTATATATTTTAATGCTTAGTTCTGTTGATGGCAGACGTATCTGCCAAACACAGGACTCCAGGCTTCTATTTATTAGAAGCCTAATTGGTTGCTTCAAAACTCCAGGAATGCGGTATTTTCTTAGAATTAGAAAGTTTGAATATCTTAATACATAAAGCGAACTGTATTTACTAGAGCAAGAGTAACAAAGCAAGCATAGGTAGTCACTAAGAGACATGGACTTCTGATTTATAAAAGTAACAAACGAGCATTTTTTTACATATGGTTTTGGCATATTCAATGCCAATATAAAAAAGCACTGGTTAGAAGAGTTCAGAGCTGAGATAAGGTAGTCAAAAGCTGTCACGAAAGGATGGGTCACAAAGGGATATGACTATATAAGTATGGGTCACAAAGGGATATGACTATATAAGGCGATTGAGTCTGGAGGGCTATCTTGCTTGGGACATAGATGACATGAGGGGTAGGATTCATGTGACCATCATTCCATCCACTAGAAACTAAGGTGCTAATACATTGGTGTTCAAGCTGTCTTTGATAAATATTTTATTMTATGAAATATGCCACTTTAGATTGCAAGGATAAGGCTCATAGAGCCTTTTTGCAATTTAAGAGGCCTTTTCCGGCACCCTTTTAGCTGGATGCCTATTGGAGTCCTTGGATATAGCCATAAAGGCATGGTTTGTGGTAGGTATGGTTTTTTTTTTTTAATTTGTGACATCACTCTTCACTCTTAATTCTTAAAAATACAATTTTTGGAACTTTTTGAAGAACTTTAGGAGTCCACAACTTCTATAATAGGCTGAATTAAATGTCTTCTTGCTCAATGGGCACATAAAATGAATTCTTTGCTGAGTGGTGCCATCTTTAGTTTTGTTCAATCGTTCATCCTGTAATGTCTTTCTTGCTTAAACCATAAAAATCATTTTACTCCAAAATAGCTGTTAAGTTTCGAAGTTGGTAAAATGTGTTCCATGCTGCAGTGTTGCACTGATAAAAAGAACTTCGATCAAGTTGTGTTAACTGAGAGTAGTAGTTACAGCAGAAGCAATGCTAGCATTTGGTATCTTTCAACTAGATGACTTCTTTGAATTCTGTTGACGGAAGCCTTTTCAGTCAAGCAGTTATATGTACGAGGTTTGAATATCAAATAATCTACCTTAACCTTAAGCCTGCGAGTGGGTTTGGATCAAGTTGCTTTACAACTTCAGGAGGATATCTTAGAATAAGTTAGTTTCCATTTGAACTCTGCATCTTGGTCCATTTAGTAATAGTATTTCCTAGAGCAAGAGTCTAACTCAGCTTGCATAGATAGAGACTGGCTCATATTGCTTGTAAAATTAATTAAACTAGWATACCTACAGATGGTTTGGACTTATCCAATGCTGATATGTAGAAGCACCAGTTTGAAGACTATTCTAGAGTTGTGATAATGCAGTGATTAATATAAACTGAGTTAGACCAAAGCTGAGTTAAATGAAAAGGGTGGAATAAGATATGTAGTTTTAGGGTCTCAAAGACTGTCTTGCATTGGGTATGGATTAACAGCGAATAAGGATCTATGTGGCTCATCTTTATATAGATGACATTTTAGTTTTTGTAGCTATCGAGCTTATTTCATTGTTTGGAAAAGGTGCTAATACATTGTTTTAAAAGACATTGCCCATTAGATAATTATTCTTATATATGCACTATGCCTCATTAGTGCATAGTGCATATATAAGGGAAAACCGCTTGCGTTGGTTTGGGCATGTAAGACGGAGACCTCAGGGGGCACCGGTGCGAAGAGTGAGATCAAGGGGATTTTAAACGAGGTAGAGGGAGACCAAAAATGACTTGGTGGGAAGGAGTTAGAAAAGATCTGAAGCAGTTGGATTTGCAAGAGAGTGAGGCTCTCGATCGGAGGGAGTGGAGGAGGAAAATTTATGTGGATGACCTCCCGGAATAATCACATTTGGTTCATGTTAGCCGACCCCACATATGGGATTAAGGCTATGATTGATTGATTGATTGATTGATTGATTGATTGATTGATTGATTGATTGATGCACTATGCCTCATTAAAACTGCGAGGGTAAGGCTTAGAAAGCCTCTTTGCAATTGTATGTTAGATTATTTGTACATCTAACATTCCCTTCGTGGCACCCTTTTGGAAGATTCCTGTTGGAGTCGTTGGAGGCATGGTGTAATGGATATAGTAATTTAAGAAATGAATATATGACATCCCTTTTTAGTTTTGTTGTACAGTGCTTCTTAGAAATTTGATTTTCCTTTATTTTCTATTTTACATCCTCTGGTTTCCAATGGAGTTTAAAAAATTCCTAATTCTCATACACTCCTCTCATCCACCTTCTCACTTCCCCTCTCATTTTCCTCTATTCCCATCATTTTTTGTACATAGAACCACCATATAATGGAAATTTATTTTTGCAATTCTGTTTTCTATTAAAATCGTTTTATATTGAAAATACTTTACACCAAGAGCCTCAATTCATTCGAAGAAGAATTAACGGAAAAAGTGAGACGTATTCAGAAGTTTATCCATGAATTCTGAATAGGCTGAAATCATATCTTCTGGCTCAATGGGCACARTACGAGACTATTTCCTGAGTGGTGCCTTTTTAGTTTCATTCATCCTGTGAAGTGTGAATGCTTACATTACTAACAATTAAAATCATTCTACTCCAAAATAGCTGTTGAGCTCCCAGGTTGAGAAGTTCCGTTTAATGCTACACTAATTAAAAGAACGTTAATCAAATTGCACTAACTGAGAGTAATATGGTAGTTAGTGGTTACAAGAGAAGAATTTCTACCCTTTGGCTCCTTTGAATCTTAGTTCTGTTAACAGAATCCTTTTTAGTCAAGCAATTCTCATCTTGTTCAATTTTTATAATGTGAGGTTTGAATGACATAACAATTTGTATATTATACATTTCCAGAATTTGGGTTCCCATTTTCTGAGTTTAGGTCGATCACAAATAGTTATGTCTTTGCTATCTTTTTACCCTGTGGTATGTAGGCTTTAGGTTTTTTACCCGTTGTCTTACTTGTCTACAATTTTGCATCATCCCCCTCCCACCCCCAGCCGACCTCACAAACACAATAACATAAAAAAAGTGTTGATATTGGATTATTACTTTAATGTYATTGCTGTACAATTCTGTCTGTTCAACCCTCTGCAGCTTAATATTGGTGATGTTGGGTTAAATGTTTAGTTGTCAACTATCTATTCAAGAGGGGAATTTCAATGTTCGGGTATTCCTGTGCTGCTGTAGACTTTAGTGATCACAAGTCTTGTCAGCCTCAGTTTAGATTTTATTAGGTTTTGTAGGCATATAGCTACTCTTTCTRGGTCCCCTACATGTGTTTGATTATTGGCTTCATTGTCTTTTTCATCCAGCCCTTTCAATTCTTTCTTTTCTGGAGATTTACTGTTGAAACTAACCTCTCTTCTCTCATTGTTTATGTTTCCAGTCAGAGGTGTTTGCTGTTGCTTTTGCCCTTCTTGCAACCGGTGCTGTCATTCTGACATTGAATGTACTGCTATTGGTGAGGACTTTCATGCGCCTTCCTAAATTAGAAATAAATGAAAATCTGAAGAATCAAATGTTGCTTAAACTACTGTAATAAAAAAACCAAACTCTACATTTGATAACCAAACTCTATATATATGTGCTCTCTTATACACATCTAAAAAATATTATAATTGCATTACTGTGTGTAGCTCTGTTTTATAGTTCATGTTACTCACGGAAGGGTTTATATTATATATCCAGGGTGGACACATAATTTTCTTCCAAAGTTTGAGTCTTCTGGGCTACTGCCTGTTTCCTTTGGACGTTGGAGCACTCATCTGCATGTTGAAGGACAATGTGATTTTGAAGGTGGTTGTGGTATGTGTGAGTTTAGCCTGGAGCTCGTGGGCTGCATATCCTTTTATGAGTTCAGCAGTTGGTCCAAGAAGAAAAGCTCTGGCACTTTATCCAGTCTTCCTCATGTATGTATCTGTTGGTTTCCTCATAATTGCTATTGATTGATTAATTGTTCGGGGGCTCTTCTCAGATATCAGCCGGGGATGCCACACCAATTATATAGTCATGCTGCAACTGTGCTGTGTATTCTTTGAGATTAATCTTGTTGGTCTGATAGATTGATGGATAACAAATTTTGTAACATTTTATAGCAAGTTACATGCAGATCTGAATGAATATTTTGGGAATGTTTGATAGTTTAGTTCATTCAGTTAAGATAATTACGTGTGTAATGAGAAGATTTTAAAATGTGTATTTGAAATTCAGATTTATACAAGCATCACCTCTTTGTATCGAAATTATCTTGCATCTGATTTGTTATGCCGTCAGGCATTGGCAGTGACTTGTAGTCTTGCCTGGCATTTTGACATTTGGGGTCTGACTTTGACATTCAAGTTATTAGCACCGTTGTGTATCAAAGATCAGAGCTTATGAAACATAGGAAAATATAAGTGATGCATATCATAAAATCAAATACAAATGTTCAACATTCTTACAAAAAAAAAAAAATCAACCAGTTTTATGGCACTTAATATGATGAACAAACACTTCATTTCTCAGTCGTCGGGATAAACGCGACCATTGTCGTTGTCGTCATTGTAGGAGGATGGAGGAGAGAAAAGAAAAGCAAYAAGTTGCTCAAAGATCAAGCGTTTAAAGAGCTTTCTTTTAGGTGGGATAACACTCTTCTTTTTGGGCTTTCTTTTCACTTTGCTTTTAAATTTGGAATCATGAAAACAGGGGAGATAACAGAGGTTCAACCGTCCGTAAAGGAAGGAGTATATCATCGTTTTTAATTGYGTTCGGARATAAACACATATACCTGGTAGCATATTTAGAAATAAAGAGAAAACAGAAAGACAATTCCTATTAGTAATCTACTATAATACTCGTTTGAATACTTTGGAATGATTTG
>SNQN01003298.1:20826-41904 GCA_008642245.1 Bassia scoparia | reverse complement strand
GAAGGAGTAGAAAATAAAATTACTTATCGTACTGAATTTTTCCTAAAATTTATCTATTCTATCAGTTTGTGACATTTTTAGATCACCCTTGGAAAAATTGCATCACTCCATTTAGCCAACAGTATTATCATATGCATCGATTAATATTAAAAACAACAGTGCAAACAATTATTAGGGAACTGCAGAATCGAACAAAACCCGAGTTAGTGATATTGCACAATCGCATCCATATACAACTACCAAAGGAGATCATTACAGGAATGCTACGGCATTGACTTAGCTTCATGGTAAAGTTGCTTGTGAAGTTGTTTGAATTTGTCCTTAAGCCTTTGAATCTGCATTACCATAACAAATCTAACTTCATCAGCTTATTCTAACGTAATAGCAGCATCCAAATGATTTAAACACAGATTTTTATCTCCAAAAACCAAACAAAAAGAACAAACGGGGAGTTTTAGGAATTACTCTTTTCAGCTCAATCTCCATGTCACGCTTTCGCTGGTCCAAGGAGCTTCTCATACTAGCGACGTCGAAAATGCTATCCACATCATCTTCAAATTTAGACAAGTCCTCACGCAAACGTTCTGGTAGCTTGTCTACTATTGGCATCAACAAAAAGCAGTTGAACTACACAACACAGCCCAGTCAGTASATAGTCGAAACAGTTGCCAAATCAACTAACACATGAAACCTCATAATTGTATTGATATATCACTGATACACTGATGCCCAGGTATTGATGTCCTATTTTCGCAATAGCACATTGTGCATTTATGTCACATTAACAAGAACAATAGATATTGAGTGAGCCTAAACCACAGCCAGATCAAGATTCATGGCGACGGTGGTAATTCTGTTGCCATAATTTCCATTAAAAATCCCTTCAACATCTTACAACTTTTCAAGTTACCCAATCTACATAAAATTGCCCTCGCAGTGAGATATGAATACCCAAAAAATATTAAATTAAGATCCGATTTTAAATTTAAAAATCGCTATGACACCTTTATATTTATGTCCAGAACTATAACCAAAATTAAACACTTTCTTTTTGGCCTTTTTATTTGTGTTTTTTTTTTTGGAATACACATAACTTGATCAGCATTCTTCATCAGTTGGTATTTTTTMAAATCAAGACAAAATTACTTGTTGAATCCTTTTAGCTATAAAAAGATTAGATTAGCATATGAATTATACAAGATTCTTCTTTAGAAATGAGAAAGGTCGATGTCAAATAGTCAATACCCTGTCGTTGATTGGGGAAAAGGAGGAACTGAAGGGTAATGATTAAAGAAGTACAATAAGAAACTGCAATTGAGCATTGCCAGCAAATATTAAAAAGATTATGCAAACCTTTAACTCGGCAGATGCCAAAAAGTACTCTTTTATCCCATGAAATATTTGCTGAACTAGAGCGTAGACAATCCTCTCAGATGAAGGAGCAAGTCTTCGGTTCCAAAGAGTGTTATCTAGCAGGTCAGCCAGTCTTGTTTCTGACAGCTGGCTTGAGCCATTGGAGTCCATGCCTGAGGCCAAGTGGTTCGATTTTACTCCTGTTTTAGGAATATTCTCTGGCTTRTCCTTTTGTGTTGAATCTTGAAAGGACAACAGTTTAATAAGGAGACTTTAACTGTTACTAAAACAAATTACATAATTAACCATTCAAGCAGAGGTTCTGAAAGCATAYAACCAGCATGACAGTAATTACCACCAAGGACAGATGAATCGGTTGGACTTGCTCCAAATGAGTCCAGAAAATGACGCAAACCAGCTCGATTCTGCAGATTACAATAACTTTAGAAATCTCCTAAAAAAGAATAATAAAGGATAGGACTAGCTTGGCATGAAACTATATAAAGCCTAAACAATAGTCAGCTTAATCTATCCATCAGCTCTATTACATGAATATTCTCTAGCTAAAGTCCTGTTGCAATGCTAAAACTAGTGTAACTTTATGAACATTATCATAATTAATCTTATGAACATTGTCAAACTAGTATAATAAATATACCCATCAATTACTCTAGGAACATTAAACCCTAAGTAAATGATATCTATTTAATCTTAAGAGCTTCAACACAATGATTAAACATAAAATTAAAAAGGTGGATAATTTAATGCAAAGTTTATTCCCTTCATAATTCATTTACCCCTAAAAGGTCTGGTTTTATCCATTTGCTTCCATCATTTGAACTGTTTTAGAGAACACAAAGTATATGACTGACTTGTAATTCTGTCTATATTGCTGGCACCACCATACAAGTATATCATTAACAATAATAGTAGCAGTAGTAGTAGCAGCAGTAGCTAGTAGTAGGAGTAGTAGTAGTGTTTTACCTTGTTGTGGAGAGACCAAGAAACATAGCGGGTTGTGCTCACCAGATCTTCCATACACCTGTACAGAACAGTAAGTCAAGCACTCAGACTTAAGTGAATTTAAATGGAAACACATTATTTTCATCACCAGATTTGACTAGTGAACCTCATTTAAACATTCCTCCATCCAACTCAAATGGTTAGAAGTACAGATATCCAACAAGGTTTGTTGCAACACAAACAATTGAGTATTAATTTAAGTGACAACTCAGGATGAGATATTGAGGAATTTCTTGAATTAAAAAATAAATAAATAAATAATTTAAAAAACAATGTATTATTTTGCTAAACTAAGTTGAGATTCAAATTCTATAATCGYAATGCATATCATTAATCGAAATAAGAAGTCCTTTGAGTATTTACAAACAGTAAGGTTGTTTCTTTCAAATTTGAACATTGCATCCTCTGTTGACCAAAGCCCAAGAATGTTATATGCATATGGCTTTACAGAAACCCATGTATTATTAGATACCAATCGGATAAGATGAATCAGCTTGCAACACAAGTTTTTCTTCTAATTATATATAATTCTCACGACTGCTAACTAATGTATTTCCAAATCCTTTTAACTACAACACGAAGAAAGCAATTCATATTGTCAAACAATTTCCAAAGATTAAAAAAGGAGAGAGGAGAGGGGAGGGTAGAGGCGGACACATCTAAAAATCTATGCATTTCAATTGAGAGTCCACAGAGTTAGTTTACTGGACCCCACTTTCTCTTTCCTGGTTTTCTTTATCAGAACGAAATCATAATGTATCCCTTCACTCATCCAGGAACCAGTTTGGGGAAATCAGTAACTAAGCAACAGAGAAGGTATGTCTGAAACAACATATCAGACCATTAACTACCCCTCATATGAGAGAAGCAGAATACTCCAATAGATTTTCAAAGAAGGGATAAAGATACAGCTGGTTGCTTACTTTTCACGGCATGATCTTTCAGTAGATTCTGCAAAATTGTTGAAGGCTGTGYTAACACGATCCAGAAATACCTCATTGCGACTCAAGTATTCACTGTCTTTCTGAAATTGAACTTCCATCAGATATAAGGGCCTCATAATTACAAAGACAAACCTCACAAAAAGTCTAGGGCTAGCATAAACTAATTGACGGTTTACAAACCATAAAATCCATACCTGTAAAAGGTAGATACAAATAGGAAGTAATCTTTTGAGAATGTGCAAGAGCCTATTACCCAACTGCAAGGAAAAAAGAGATTACTTAAGAGATCAACAAAGAAGATCATCAGTGAGAGCAAGCAACAATTTTGGTTAGCATCAAGTCCATGAAACTTGCCTCCTTAGCATGCATGTAGCATCAATAAACATGTTTCATTAAAATAGGGCCACTCAAACTCTCAAACTCTCAGCATTTGGAACGACAATTGAGGTAAACTCTGACAYCATATAAGAATTGTTTGGTACAATTTTTGTTTGATTATATTACAGTTTTAGTTTCAATTTCTTGCTACGTCAAACAAATCAAACAAACAGGTACCTTGACACACACYTCTCGAGCTTGCTTGGCAAATACTTTTATTTGTTCAGAAGTTTACCTTTCTTATATATAAATGAAGAAATAGATGGAGTGAGGGGAGGAGAAAGAAAAACAACAAACCATGAGAAATAAAAGAAATACAGAAGCCTATAAATCAAGCATATATAATGATGGACATAATCAAATAAATCATAAATCTGCATGAGCTACCATTGAGGATAGGCTGAATGTTTTCTCACTCCTGTTTTGTATCTTACTTTACTAGTTCCACAAAAGTTGTTATTTTGTACAACTCAGCCCGTTCTYCAGGTAGCATTAAATGACAGTAATGGAAATAACATTAAAAGTCTCATGCCAATTCCTATGGTATTCTTCTTCTGTATCCCTATATCTTCATACGTTTTCATTGCCAATTTGCCATTCATTACAAGTTTACAACATGAAGGGATGGTATACGGAGAGAATGAAAATATAGGTAGAGAATCACAAACTTCAGGTACTTCCTTTARTACAATACATATATATACATTCCCTAGACCTAGTTGCCAAACGAGCCATATGCATAGACAACCAAAAATTTTAGGGTATACAAAAATGTCAATATTCCAGTGACAACTTTTTCTACGGAAAATTGGATTAATAGCATGTTGCAATCAGTTTAACAAAAGTTAAGAGGAATAAAGGAGAAAATTTGCACCTCAATAATGTCTATTATGATGGATATGTAACTTCTTTTTTTAGATATCTGRTATGCTGTTTTAAAAACACTAGTTGGGGCTCCTACATAACAAATGAATCTCATAAAAATTTCAGTAAGACTACGGTACTGTTGATGGATATCAGCCACCACAAGACTTTAAGCTCCACCCTAATGTCAAATGAACTTTACTATTAAAATGAAAATTTAGAGAGATCATAGGGGAAAAAAAAAGATGATCTGAGTTCTTAATTAGCCTATCACCTGATGAAGAAATGGTTCAAATGTGTCACGAGCCTTTGAAACAGCTATCACGCAAGCCGTCCTGTTAATAGTAAAAAAATTAAAGAATAGTGACAAACACCAGTCATAAGCAACACCAACATGTGCAAGTGCTAAATGGTTATGATACATGGACACTCAAATTTATGTCAAATGATCAAAAAGCACACTTGAACTGATTCCTATAACTAATATTGACAACCTTAAAAGAAACTAGAAGAATATCATCTAGACACACAAAAAACAAGAAAGAGACCAAACTGTTGGGATACCATCCAGAGGGAAATCAAAATCAATGTGGATGTTGATAAGTCAATTATATACGGATCTTTTATGAAATATTTATTTGTATTTGTCATACTTTTTTCTCATTTTAGCATTTGTTAGTTACATTTCTCATTATTTCTCTTGTTGGATGTTTTTGACTTGTGTTTCCACCTCAGAGCCAAAAGTATCCATTAGACTTGCAGATTTACTAGCAAAGGAACAAGGAAGAAGGCTGATATTTTTGAAGAGCATTAGTATATTTTACCAGAATGATTATCCTAATAAACATTACATGCAATCTATGTTACTCGGAATTAGTAGCCTTGTCGATATTGGTGTGTTCAGATGTCTGATTGGTCCTATCCATGTTTGAGTATGGAGGATCCAACGCTGGTACTTGAGTGAATGAAAGAGTCTAAGTAACATGACATTAGATAACAAACATGAAAAAGTTATGGTGACACCGTGACACAATATTGAACCAATCATTAGCTCTTTCACATAAGTATGTCATTCAAACTATGATAGAAGGATTCAGAGGACACAAAGAATACTAAGAATTATATCACAAATTAAGGAAAAGAGATACGTAGCTATGAAATCACGAGTCATTCAAATAAAAGTCGATGATATGCTGCCGGATATTATTATCCTGTTTAAACAATCAACTAAATACCAGAAAAATATTTTAAGAAAAAAGAATGGTAAAATTACAGTCAACATAACAATTTTTGCATTACATAATCTAAGCAAAATAYTGCATACCTTGAGTAATTTGTTCCATCATGAATATCTTCAACTCCACAAGCATTTACTATTTCTTCGCGTGTGATTTGGGGACACTTAGTTCCTCCAATTACAAAGCGAAACTCAGCCATAGCACGATGATATTGTGCACCTCCATAGAGACGCATTCCTGCATTCTGTATAAAACCTTAAATATGACAACTGGGAAAGAAAGACATAACAAAAGAGAACAAAGGAGTGGCGCCTTTAGTGCTGAAAATAAAAACCAGGAAACCTGGTAACAAAATCTTCTAATAGCTGATTCACTCTAGATCACAGACTGAACTATAAAAACTATGAAGACAATAGAATGTTAACCAAACGTGCAAAGCAATGGAAAGTCAAATTATTATCGTAGGTTTGATAGTGCATTTAACTTACAGGTATTAACTTTGGGGGGAATTGAAGACCATCAGGACCAGTGAATGCTCCTCCATTTACTCTTTCATCTTGAAGTGTTTCCCCTACAATCAGCACGATTTATTTTGACATAGTTAGCAGCTTTTGATGATTCATTGCATATGCTGAAGCAGGGTTTAGGAAGTTTTGCCTTGTTTTGGAACCAGATTTTGACATTACGTACCAAACTTATCTGGTGGAGCAACAATGGATCCTTTCAGTAGCAATGATAACTGTGGAAGCATACACTATAGTCAGCAACCAATCCAAAGGTATATAACATAATATGGGAAGCTTTGACTAGACATTTTGTTTGCATTATTACAGAATATATAACTACATCTTATTAGCCTTATTGTCAATACATTCATCAATAGGCTGCTGCCCATATACCAGAAGAGAGTGTCACGAGTCTCAAAACTCACAAGGACCATTTTCAAAATGGACTCAAGTGCAGAGACACTAATGGAATACAWACCCGCCTCTTGTTAGAAATGGGGCTACTTCAGGTTRTTTGCATAGATAATGATTCATGTAAATTATTTTTTGAAAGATAAATTAAATTCATCTGTAAAATAAAATACTTTACCACTTGGGTTCATAATTATCTTTATACATTTCATCCCAACATTGTTGATTATTATACTTGGGACCTTTGCATGGATATTATCAAATGAAAGAGCTTGATGAGAAAGATCAACAAGAAAACTCAAATGAAGACCATGATATTCTCTCGTGTCTTAAAAGCGATAAAGGTTGCTTTTCTACTTACAAGGATGATCACAACTCTTGATTATGATAATTCAAAGAAATAACAATAGTAAAAGTAATGACTYTAGTGTTAGTGACGGTGATCATGACGGTGATAATGATTACATATTTTTCAGTGATAATATTAATGACAACAACAGTGAGGATGATCACACTAAATAGATTATCATGCTATTAAAATTTGATTCAGCATTGCTACAGTTTAGGAAAGGTTACTAGTGTTAAAAGTTTTTCCTTTGAAGACCATTTCAAAACACAAAGCTACGAATAAAATGAGGAAATAGCACATACAAAGTATAATCATAGCCACACCCAAACTTACTGTCTTATATAAAAATGTCCATATACCAGAGTATTGAACATATTTCATACAAATATGAAGCAATCAGGGAACATCAGAACTGAYGCATAAGAATAAAACCTTTGTAAGAAACTGATCATGAAACTGTCTTCCTTTCTCCTTTAATTTTAAACTATTCAACATACTGCAAACAAGAAAAGTACAAAAAAGTCAATTAAGGAATCAATCACAAATAAAGACGCATAGGATCCAGACAGCATATAAATCTTAATTTCTGGAACAGAATCACATATCTACTCAACTTCCAATCAAGAGAACATTGAAGCAAAAGGTCCAAGGATGATTTAAGAGATGTGTTCCACTCACACAAAAGATTAATTAATACTTAGAGGTGAGTGCCAGGATAAGCTGTTGCCATTAGACTGGCACAGAAAAATGTTGCTTCGCTTCAAAACTCTCACTTTCTTGCGGTCTAGTTCAACTGTTCAAGCATCCAGTAGGGGTTACCAGTACGCACAAATACAGGATTGCTGACCCTGAGGTCATATACAAGAGGAGGGTATCAATCAGTTGCCTACAACTTTGACAAAGTTTTCCCAACTATGTCCTACAGCTATAGATTGCATTTGGTAACTCTATTTGATCTTCTGGCAAGGAGAAGAAAGAAATTCAGCCAAAGTAGAAGCAATGCAGTTCATCAAAACTTAGAACTTCAATATGACTGTGTCAGAAAAAAATACCAGGAGAGATTACTTCCTAAAACATACTTCTTACCCACTCTGAAGAGGGAGCTTATTTAGTAATTGAATCACTAGGGTTTATGTAGTGGATAATTGCCTTAGATATCCTCATATGTCCAGCTCTCCTGAGTCCTGACTTTATGGAATGAGGAAAGCGTAGCCGAAGGATTAATTTTAATTGTGTTCAAAGCTATGGTCTTATTTTAAATTGTAGTATCCACAGCTTTACACATCACATCAATCAATCAATCAATCAATCAATCTAAGCCTTAATCCAAAAGATAGGGACAGCTACATGAACCTAACTATTATCTTCAGTTCTCATGCACTGAAATCTTCTTCCTCCATAATCTTCGAGCAAGAGCCACTTGATTATAAAAATCCAATATCTTTCTATCGTTTCTAACCGCCTCCATCCAAGTCATTTTCGGTCCACCTCAACCCTTTCAAGAACACCATGGTCCRGACTSTCTACTCTTCTTATTGGTGCATCCACTACTCTTCATCTTACATTTACAATCAACGTAATTAATTTTCCCTTATTTATCCTCAATGCCCACAACTCCACTTTTCTCTGAACATTTTGTAATCCTATCTCTTMAAGTGTTTCCTCATATCCATCTCAACATACACGTCTCAGCAACACCCTTTTTCTTAATATGCTCCTAAGCTGCCAACATTCAGACCCATATAACATTGGCCCTATTGCTGTCCTTACAGAACTTTAAAGTTTCTAAGATTACGCAAAATTTTAAAGAGGCTACCAACCAGAACATGAGATGCAAAAGGAAAAAAAAAACCACTTAATCAAATCAGAGACACCATATGTTGCAACTTGAAATACACAAAAAGTAATCAGGAAGCTTTAACGGCATGTCAACACATTGAATATATGATAGTACCTTCTTGTAGATAAATTTCCTAACAGATTTTCAAGGCARATAATTTATTTATTTTTTATTTTTGAAGAGCAGGGCACATAATTTGAGAAGAGAAAAATGTATGAAATTACTGACCTAAATTCTTCATTAATCTCATTCAAGTTTCTTGTTGCATTTCGGTGCTCTTTCTCAAGAAGCGGAATGATCAATGGAACACTATTTATGTACCTGTATGTATCACTGTGAGATACCAGATAAAAAGTATTAAAAGCTATAAGCTGATTAGAACAAACACAAGAATAACGAACCTCTTTTGGAGCAATTCTTCTAAAAACAATCTCAGGCTGCTTATACCTATTCTGCTTCTTTCTTGCTTCGATAATGACCTGCCTAGTTTCTCCTCCAAAGATGAAATATCTTCAACCTCTCTCAAGCTGATAGCCTGTGCAGGTTTAGTAGGTAAATCATTTCAATAAATACAGCTGACCTCATCCAGACCAAAGATAAGGAACATTATACTCTTTCAGCATAGATCAACGAGCAACAGCTCTGATAGCATATATAGAATAAGACCATCATAGCCACTTTAGACAGATACCACTATCAGATCAATATTAACTTAATCTTTAAGATAAGGTAAGGCCCTTGTATGAACAGATCCAAAAAAAACAATTATTGTGATACATAAGGGGACATATTCCAAAATCTGCTTAGCAGTGTTGCTGCCTAARATGAAAGACATCACACCATTCTCTGTTTAATAAACAAAACAAGAGTAATGTTACCTTTTTAAAATCATCATTGGTTCTGTAAACAGAATCAGAAGATGAGCCAACCCTTCCAGAAGGTACTGACGTGAAAAACGGAGAATCGCCTAGTATGAAACCATCTAGAGTACAAGCTGGTGGGGAGAGGAAAACTTCAACATCAGAAGCACGGGCAAACTGTGGAATTTTTGTATCAAGCTTTGTTGACACAATTACAGTCCTTGAAAGCTCTGGATCAACCTGTATACATGTAATCAATATCACYATTCCTTGGTAATACTTCTTCCTGATAATAATGCAAAACTCTTTAATCATTGTATAGCAATTGATAGTTTGGTACAACAATGAATGTTCAACTAGAGTGACTCAATAAAGAACATATAGTATTCTCTTTCAAACTTGCTCCTGCTCAATTCCTGATCCTTTCCATAGCCTGATAGCCACAGCCCTTGTCAACTTTTAAAGTACAAAAATCCAATAAAAGATGATACGTTACAAACATGTCATCCGTCTCCTCTACTAATAATTTTTTCACAGTAGTAGAAAACTAGAAACTGCTGTATGGTACAAGCCTTCCAGTCTACTACCCACAGTCACGATCAAGCCCTTCGAACCTCTCAGTTACATAGCTTTGAGGCAGGGAGATTCCTGAATCACAAAAAGTTAGGTGAATGAATCCCCTAAGGCCCTAACAAATCTAATAGAGGGGAACCATTTCCCACATTAACATGTCATTATAAGAGGAAGACGTTGCCATATATCATAACCCTCCAAGATATCTAGCGTAACAAACAGTGATATATTTTTTAAACGCTCGTTTATTCCACAAGATTCTCTTGACCGTGTGTAATTGTGATCAAAGCTCATTTACATTGCACTTAATAATTCGTAATCAATACTATTTTAAACTTTATTAACAAAATAAATTCCATTTTTCAATGGTGATTAGAATAAGACAAAAAATAGGTAAATCCGTACATAATGATGAGTAAAACTTTTCATGAATCCATTGGAAAAACTAATTTGGCATTTTGGTAAGTTTTGTGTTTCTTCTGTTACATTATCTTTGTAGAATATAATTCTTGGATAACATTCCTTAGGATATTTTATTTTGTGCACATGTCCATACAAACTATTCAACCAATGATCTGGAATCTGAGGAGAGCAATGAACTGTATCACTTTATGAAAGTGCTTAGACTTTAGAATTGAATTAGATCAAGAAGCATTTCATGGAAAACCTTAAGGATCATTTGCAATGAATGAAAAATAAAGTGTATCATATGATTATGTAACAATTCACAAGCATAAGTTACCCACACTTACGATACAGCAAGAATGCATCACCTTTCTAAGTGTTACAACTTACAAACTATTGGAATTTGTAAGCAATTTCACACCAAGGCACTATTCAACAAAATTAATGAACAATAAAAAAATCATAACTTCTAATACTTACTTGCATTACCACCCTTCTCGTAGTTGCTATGGTCCAATCACTGCAATCTTCAAGGCATAGTATGATAAATTCCTTGTGCTGCATTTTGGCCCGAACTAGTGACTCAACAGCTGAAGCTTGAACCTATCAATAATGACCCCCATTATCAACCAAAACAAATACAATTAAAAAAAAATCAAATTTTTTCAGCCTGACTAAGAACCTGTAGCGAATGACTCTTCCGAGCTGGAGCAGGTGCAATGAGTCCTGGAGTGTCTATAATTGTAAGGTTTGGACAGTACTTGTATTCGACTCTAATGATAATTTCCTTAGAAGAAAACTGACACGGCTCCTTCTCAAGCCTCATGTTCTCTGCTTCAATGAATGCCTGCAATATTAACTTTCATCAGCCTACATAAACCTACTAATTATTGAATAGTATTCATCAACATGTCAAAACTGACAACAAAACACCACATATTTAGGGAAAATAGCGCAACAATATTCACTAGCCAAATGTCACAACAGCAATGTGACATCCAACAAATTCTCACAACTTGAAATTCTCACCAATTCACCATATTTCTCAAMTCATGCAATGATTTTATCCACCAATCAACAAAGACTAAACCCCAGCCACATAAAATAAGCAACACATACACAATTCTCYTCCACAACCAAAAAAAACTAAATTAACAATTTAATGACAAATGCAAAACACCCTATTCAAGATTACAACTTTACAAAAACAAAACATCAAAAATCAAAGAAAAACACCTGAATTGCCTCAACAACAACAACAACAACAACAACAACAACAACAACAACAACAACAACAACAACAACAAATGAAATGACTAAAGCAAAACACCCACTTAAAGATTAAAACTTTACACAAAACAAAACCCCATTACATAAACTGAGGAACCACATACACAATTCTCATCCACAACAACAACAACAAAAGGCGACAATTCAATGACAACACCCAATTCAAGAATACAGCGTTATAATAAAAACCCACTTGAATTGCCTCAAGAGACTTGCAATTGTGGTCAGAGTCGGAATCAGAGACAAGGAAGCAAAGAGGAGATTCACAGTCAGGATTATACTTCATGTGAAGAGTAATGGGGCGCCTAGTTTTGGTCCCACCACCAACATGGTTGAATTGGAAGCCCATTAGAGCTTCAACCAGGGCACTCTTGCCATCAGTTTGATGACCCACTACCAGAATTGCAGGAGCTTCAAATGGGGTCTCGAATTCTTGCGCCAAACCATGAAGTTCATTGTATGCTTCGTATAAGTTCCATTCTTTCTCCATTTTTTCTCTCTCTTCTCCACCACTTGCACTGTTTCTACTTCCCTCCATTAGTGTGTCTCATTGCCACTTTTGTTTCTTTTGTAATCTTGTTTTTTAGCTTTTCCAGTTGTTGAGTGTTGACTGTTGGTGCTAGTAGGGACTGTTTGGTTCAAGACCGAAAGAAAGGAATGGAACTTATTATATACTCTTTCGTTTTTTTAGATGTTTCATACCATTTTGGAATAGTTTTTAAGAGTTGATTGAGTTGAATAAAATAATTGAGTAAGTTCGGTAAAAAGTTGAATAAGTTGGCTAAAAGAGTAAATGTGTGAATGAAATTTTATGAGAAATAGTAATTTTAGGTAAATAGATTGGGTAAAATAATGAAAGTTGACTTTAGAAATGAGTAATTCATTAATGTTAGAGTAAATAAAGTTGGTAAAAGTTAAAAAGGTTATTTTTATATTGGTTTGTAACATCTATTTGAAAACGGCCTAAAATGAAACTGAAACATCTAAAAAAATGGAGGAAGTATGAAGTATGAAGTATGAAGTATATGAAAAAAAAATTGACAAAGTGGAATTAATAAATAGTAACATCAAGGGTGTTCAATTCAAATTAAAATTCAATTTTTTTTGGTTGAAATACTATCAAAGTTTAGCAAAATACTGTTCTTTTTTTTTTCAAAGTTTACAAAACAACAACAAAGTTACCTGCCGTTTCTGGCTTTTGTAGCCAGTACATGGGCAGGATTTGTCATTGACCTAGGAACCTTCCTAAACAGAACAAATTAAAAGTTTCTACATATGCTAATAATATCTAAGAGGGTACTTTTACATTCTCTATCAGCCCATACGGGGTTGTACAACCATTGAATAAACGCAAGTGAGTCAGTAAGAACTTCTCCGCATACTCCCAAATCTTTTACCGCCATTAATCCTTCCAAACCTGTATACACTTCCGCTTGCGMAGCCGTAGTCGCGTGGATTCTTCTTTCAATRTGCTGAACCAGACTACCATCTTTATAGATACACACTCCAATCGCTGCTTTCGCTTGATTGTTGTGTTTCTTCTTCCAAGCACCATCTATTATGATCTTCCAYTGCACCATAGGACCCRTGACTCCATAGCATTATTCCATCCTTGGCTTTGGTTGCTGCCTTGAGATTATGTTCTCAGTTTCCTTGTAATTGGTATCCCCAAAGGAGTAATGCCAGTGAGATYTTTGAATATTGATAAAATTCATAATCCAATTCGGATCACAGGCTTTTCCTTTAAACACGATGTCATTTCGGTGAGACCAAATTGTCCACGTAATAATGACCAGAAGAATCTCCACTGACAAAAGGTACAAGGATTAGTTTTATGAAATCGCAAACCTAACAGGCTTGCAGCTRAGATGTGCTTTGTGAGAGAGTAATTCCTGAAAAGATGGTCCACGGATTCCTCCTTGGAGCAGAAGGCACATTGCCCGTTAATCTTCTGGATTCTCCACACTTGTTTCCCAACTAGAGCCACATTGATCGCTTCTACATTTCTTAAACCCATCCCACCTTCAGATTTCTTCTGTTGCAGAACCTGCTGCCTCTTCCAGTACATACCTTATTCTTCATTTTTTTTGCCCAGTAGAATTGCATGAGAATTGAATTAAGTTTTTTGAGAACTAGTTTAGGAAGTAGATAAATTGACATGACATGTGCCGTAAGAGTCATGAGAATTGAGTTGATAAGTACAGCCTTGCCAGGTTGTGAAAGATGAGAGTATCTCCATGAAGTAATTGTGTTTGAGACTTTGTCACAGAAGTCCCTAAACGTCTGTGAAGCTAACCTCCCATCCACATCCATTGGGCAACCCAGGTAGACACCCAGCTTCTCTACCATGCTGACCCTAATCGGATATTTGAATTCTTCTTTTAAATTTAGAGGGGCTTATTTTTGAATTGGAAAATAACATGTGACTTGTTGAAGTTAATCATTTCTCTAGAGATTTTGCAAAAAAAATCTACAGTCTTCTTGACAGACAACAATGTTCATGTTGATCCTAAAGCAGGTGAGAGCATCATCTGCAAAAAATAAATGTATAAAGTGTATCACCATTCCTGCTTGTTTCATACTCGAAACCTCTTTCCTCAGTTGTACCTGAATTAGTCTTCTCCAAAATTCCAAGCAAAGCAGAATAAGGTAAGGAGAGAGAGGATCTCCTTGTCTTAGAGTACTTTGAGTTGGAACACTTAGTCGAACACCATTAAAAAGAATGGAATAGGACACTATAGTCACCATAGTTATCCACCGTACCCATTTCTCTGGCATCTTGATGGCCTTGAGAACTCCAAGAAAACCAGCTAACTCTGCGTATGCCTTGTTTAGATCAATCTTCAAGATAGCTTAGTAGATGCTACATTTTTCTTCTCTTTAACACTCAACTAACTCATGTGCTAGGATGCAACTATCACTAATCTGTCTTTTCGGGACAAAGCATTTTGGAAGTCACTAATAATATCTCCCATGATATTTTAAGCCTAGTACCATGACTTGAGATTACTTATATAAATGGTATTCTGAGGCTTATGGGATGAAGTACGTGACTCTCTCAGATGTGAAACTTTAGGAATAAGGGTTGAATGACTTGTTATCGTCTTGAGCATATAAGGCTTGGTGGAAGAAGAATTAACACACTCAAATAATCAACACTAGGAGTGCTTTATTGAGTAGTCGAGCTCGCCGAGCAGCTCGTGACCTGACTCGGTCAAAGATGGTCAAAGCTCGGCTCGTGGAGCTCGATCGAGATTCGATTTCTACCTTAACGAGTCAAGTCGAGCAGTCCTTACTCGACTCGTTAAGCTCGCGACCAGCTCGTTAATTTTTTTTAGTTATTTTTTATAAATAATATTTTGCTTAATAATAAACTAAATAAAATATCTCATATTACTTATATGTAAAACATAGTTTACCCATAAAATTATTTGGGCCAGCCTATTCTCAATTCGTCAATCTTAATTTCTAAAGCTCGCAAACCCATCACTCCATTCACTCTCTCACAATCACACAACGCTATCCATCCATAGTCGCAAACTCATTCTCTCTCATACTCGACTCAATTCCCTTCTCTCCACACTTCCCATCATCCGTTCGCGTCCGTAATCCGAGCCCTCGCGTCGTCATCCGCGTGTACCCTCCCAGCCTCGGTCCTCCCAGATCTTGATACCGGTAACTTCATTTTTTTTGGCTTTTTATTTTTTCATTTACTGTTTACTGTTGCACTAATTTTTTATAATTATTATGAATTAATAATCTGTTATTAATTTTGTTTATTCGCTGCACTAATTTTCGTTTAATCGCTTTTACTAATTTTTTAATTGTTATTGTTGTTTTTTGGTTGCTGTTGAATTGTTAGTTGTTGTTAGCCGGTGAATTGTTGTTATTTTTGTTTGTGAATTGTTGTTTATTTTCTGTTGTTTATTTTTTTAAAATACATATGTTATTTTTGTTTGTTTGCTGCTGAATTGTTGTTTATATCTGTTTATTTGTTGTTTATTTGCTGCTAAAGTGTTGTTTAACTGATGATATTATTTTCGATGAGCTTTTTTTTTCTGTTTTTTTTTTTGAATTGTTGTATCTTTAATTGTTATTCTAATGTTCTTATTATACTATGTCTTTGTGGAATAATATTGAAGATGAACCAAAAGAAATCATCCTTCCAAATATCTAGGCTTGGTAAAATTGAAGTGATGATTGAAGATTTGAAGTTTTCAAGTGTGGATTGAAGATTTGAAGTGAAGAATTAAGATTTGTTGTTGAAGACTTGTGTTATATTTGTTTATGTTTGTTTGCTTTATTGGATAATATTCTTGTGTTCTAGTGTACTTGTGTTTGTTATTGAGCATTTGAGCAACTTGTATTTCTRGTTGTTYAAAACTTGTATTTGAGGTGTTTGATGGATTGTTGAAGTCTTAAAGACTTGAATTTGAGGTGTTTGATAGATTGTTGAAAACTTGTAGTGTTAAAAGTAAAAAACTTGTATTTTTAAATGTTGATTTGTAGCTTCAATTGACGAGCTCGAGTCGAGTTCACGAGTCGAGCTTTCGAGTCGAGTCGAGTTTTTAACTTGAAAACATGATTTTGAAACGAGTTCCGAGTCGAGTTCGAGTCGAGCAGGGTAAAAAATTATCGATCACGAGTCGAGCAAAACCTTATCGAGCTTAACGAGTAACGAGTCGAGTCGAGCAGGTGAAAATTCTTAACGAGTCGAGTCGAGTTATACCCTGCTCGCGATCGGCTCGCTCGATAAGCACCCCTAATCATCACTAACAATATCCCAATTGTGCTGGAAGAAAACTGGTGGGATACCATCAGGACCTGGAGACTTTAAAGCTTTCATACTGAAAACAGCTTTCTTGACCTCTTCCTTTGTGAAGCCCRTATTAAGTACAATAATATGATCATCCCTAAGAGAGGGTAGATTATGTAGCCATTCACCTCGTTCATTTTRTGAACTGAAAGGGGAGATAAACGGATCCTCATTTTTGTTAGTGTGGAACATATCCTTGTAGTAGTCTTGGAACATATCTTCCATTCTCCTAACATCATAACACCAGTTACCTTCATCATCTTTTATTTCCCTGATCTCATTCCTTCCTTTTCTTGTTTTAACACACTTGAAAAAGTAACTGATACACTTATCTCTCCAAAGGTACCATCTCATTTTTGCCCTTTGCTTCCAATATTTGTGTTGGATCTTTGCTTTTTCTAAGCACTGCTTTCTAGTTTCATGGTCCTACAGAGCCTGGAGATTATCAGATAAAGAGTGTTGAACACTAGAAGTTTCATCCCGYAACTTGTTCCAAGTAATGRCATTCTTCTACTTGAAKTCAAAATACCGGCCATTTCATACTCCTYCATAGGATTGCCCAACTTTTCCTCTAAAGCTTAAACATATGAGATCCATTCAAACAGTTGTGCCATTCTTCTTAAAAATACATTTTGAGTTTGGATGAGTAATCCACCAGCCCCCCATTTTATTGTATGGCCTCMTTTTCTTTATAATGACGGGTTTTGAAACTATCAGAATAGGGGCATGATTAGAAACAAGAATATCAAACTTCCACACATATGAATATGGAAAACTTTGGAACCAAATGTCATTACCATATGCTCGGTCCAGTTCCTCATAATTGCTTGTCGCTCTCCCTTTTATTGCCAATGATTGGGCTCCAGATTTGGCACTCCGAAACAGTTACTATTCCAAGTAAGAAGCATTGACCCCTGGAATAACATGCTACCTCCTAATTTTGCTTGAAACTCAGTGGTTAAATCTCCTAGAAAACAGTAGGTTCTAGTAAAGTCCGCGTTTTAAAACAGTAATACCCATATCTTGTCCTTCCCATCCCATATCCAATTGTCCTTCCGATCCCATACTTCATTTGGTTTGAAATACACATAAATAAGTTATTTTTGTCCTCCCTTTCACCATTTTCAACTTTTGCAAAGAAAAAAATAATCAGTGACATGAATTGATAAGTAATAAAGAAAGTGAAATAATTAGTAAAAAGTCAATAATAACAAGTAATAGTACATACCTTGAGACACCTACATAAGAAGAATCAATGGTGTTTGACTGGAGTTGGCATGGAGAGGGTTATAAGAGAAGAGCGAGAGAGCATTGAAGAGTCACGTATATGGAATATGAAAAATAGAGACTCAATGAATTAAGTAGAAAGTAGGGCAAATAGAAGTCAAGGTAAAAGTGGTCAAAACAGGTAATGATCATCAATCGGTTGTTTATTACAAAATGAGGAAATTTTCCCCATTATTCCCCTGAGGTACCTTAATAGCCATTTAGTCGATCCCCATGGGTTGAAATAGTCACTATACCCCTGACTTAGGACTTAATGGCCACATGCTTACGGCCGTTAGTTTTCATCCCATTAACCCTCTTTCCTTTCTCCTTCTTCCTTTTCTACATCGTTGCTTCTTTCATTTAACGACCCAACCTCACCCATATCCAAATACCACAATCCAAACAACTAGAAACAACAATAAAAAAAAATCTGGAAAATCATTCTCATTCCCTTCTTCTTCGTTTTTCTCCTTACCTCCATTAACATTTAGCACCTACCAAAGGCTCCCCACCTCTTTTTCTCTTCCTCCTCGTATATTAGCCCAACCAACACCTCCGTCACCGTCGTCGCGACGCCCTTTCCCTCTCCCTCGCAACATTAAAACCAACTTTCCATATTAATTTAATTACCCCTTTGACCTTCTTTCTTCCATTTCTACAACACATGGTACAATCTACCCCACAAAAACCACCTCTCGACTTAGCCCCACAACGAAGCTTACCAGGTTACCACCATGGCTCTCCATTGCGAACTCCACCCAACCCTTAGAACGAACCACATCAACATTGCAATGAGTAGTGTTTGTTGGAAAACAACGCGCCAACATATCAATCTGGGTACAGTTGATGGAAAACAACAACAATAGCAACAAATTCAGAACGACATTTTTGCTTCTCAACTTAACACCCATGGAGCAAAGAGCCTGGTTTTATTTTTATGGTTTTTGATTTTATGAGTCAATTTTAGATTTTCCCCTAATTTCGATAACTATACATACAAATTTTCCCTTTTCCAGTTATATTTGATTTTTGTTATATTTTCCGTTTTTTATTAAWTTTTTTTTCCAAATTTTAATTGTTCTTGTAGTTTGATTATTTTATTTGATTGATTTTCTAGATTTTTATTGTTGTTGGTTGATTTTCATTAATGTTTTTGTTGATTTTCGTTGATCTTCGTTCGTTCAATGGAGGTGAAGGAAGGAGGAAGGGAGAAAGAAGGGTTAAATGGGATGGAAAAGTAAATGAAACTGAAGTGTCGTTACCATTAAGGGCATCTGAGCTATCAAGTCCTAACGTTAGGGGTATATGAGCTATTCTTTAAATCTCAGGAGTATATGGGCTATTAGGACTAATCTCAGGGGTATATGGCGAAATTTTCCAAAAAAATTTATTTTTGGTTTGTTTTCGTAAGAAACGTCTTGAAAGGTTTGTTTTCGCAATTTTTTTTTGTTTTTAAAAGTTTGTTTTGGAAAAAAAAAACCTAAAAGAAATTTTGAAAAAATAGTTAACTTATGAGGTGTTGAATGACTTGAATCACTAATGAACCCTAACATTGGCTAAAATTCTAAAAATGTCGAGTGAAGGTAACCCCAAATCAAGCTCTGCTAATGGCGGAGGCTTCAAATCCAAAGTGGAGTACTTCCTCTACAGCGGTGAAAAGAAGCATGTTTTCGCTGGATTAGTCGCCATTACCGCTATTGCCGCTGTTCCTTGGTACTTCATGACTCGAGGTCATCTCTCATCTCTTTTCATCTTTTATTATKAGTTTTCACTTCTGCGATTAGTGCATTGATTGCGTATCTGTTGATTTTGTTCATGCTTTTTAGCTTCGGTGATCTTGAATTCTATTTGGGAAGTGGTTGTTTAATTTATGCTCCTAAATTGGTAAGTGGTTGTTTAATTGTAATGGGAAGGTAGTGTTTGATGGTATTTGAAACTATTTTTCTGCAATACTTATTTAATGTTCCAATTGTTCGAACAATGGAGGTTGGGGGTATTCTTATGCATTCAGGTTTCTGGTATTCTTTTAGTTTAGTTCCAACAGAATTAGGCTCATTGTTGGGACTTGGGACATCAGGTGGATGTGTTAAATATGTGTTGATGATTGATACTGATGWTGTTATTGCAAATTTGGAATGTAGGTGGAATTAGAATTCGGTGAATTTGGAAAAAATAGGGTTTTGTACAGCATAATGCAAGTCTTCCTTATTGGAACTAATTATCTGTGTGTGATTAAGTTTGAACCAGAGCTATTTTGATTCAACATGATTTGTGTTTCGTTATTGTCAATTCTAGCACTAGACACTACTACGGAGTGTTCATATTGTTCATAGATTTTCCTCCCCTTAGTCCCCTATGCTCGAGAACCTCTTTCTCGTGCATATTTTTTCTAATTCTTTTCAARWAYMTWWTTTTTTGTCTCCCTCTACCTCGCGTACCAGTGCTTCGTCAAATATGTCARTATGTCCAAACTCCAAACCAAGGCAAGAGGTTTTCTCTTAGTTTGTTTGCAATGTCTGTGACACCAACTTTGTTTATAGACTGAATTTCCGRGCAAATTTGGTCYTGAGCAATGGTGAAAATAGGACTAGAAAACTGGTTTGGATTGCTAAACTTGACAATAATAAACCTAGAATATAATACAACTAAGTATACAAGAGATTCATCTCATCGTCATTTTTTAACATCTCCCCCTCACCCTTGCTACTTAGCTTTATTTATAGACAACTCAACCTAAGAAACTCCTAGAAACCTCCTACAGACTCTTAGCAACTAATTAATTATGGACTACCAATATTACCCTTATCCAACTAAATATCCATTCATGACACTTTTCAACTAATAAATTCATTTCTGATTCTTTCCCTTAGTGTGTTCCTTCTCTTAGTGTGTTCCTTCTTCCTGTGCATCCATCTCAACATTTGTATCCTCATGACCACTACCCTTTGAATGTGTTCTT
>SNQN01003297.1:23478-53329 GCA_008642245.1 Bassia scoparia | reverse complement strand
ATCTGGTTGGGATCTTTCCGGACGAATAAATACACCAACTCTCTCCAGATGAAAAAGTGTGGCACATTTTTTTTTTTGGGGGGGGGGGGGGGGGGGGCTGCAAGAAGAACTTCCACCACAAACATCTTGTAAACTATACCACTCTAATCTTCAGCTCCTGGCGACGAATACGCTAACAAAACGAAGAGGGTGGATGGTGGTGGAAACAAGGAAAAAAAGGGATAAAAAAAAAAGGGCCACAATAGGTCCAAAGCAGGGTGGAGGGGCCCCCCATTCAATTTCAAATTTGAATTTAATATCTCCAGTACCTAGGGGTTTTGACATGCTGTTTAAACCAATGTGGCTAATATTACTAACACGTCCCTGCTTTGACGGTCAAACCCTCTTAATGAATCCTTTCTAACTCTCTCACTACTACTAAGGGACCAATTTATGGTGTCGACAAAAGAATAAAACTTTAATTCGACAACACCTCAAACAGCACACACTCAAATCGGATCAGCTCCAAGGGAAGGCACCATGGGGATCCAGCATCGCGGGGAACAGATGGGGTCCAATAATCCATAGAGAGTGAGGGAGAATTTCGAGCGCGAATTGACACGGAAAGGCAGGATAGCATAGGAAAAGTTTGGGATGGGCCCTTAAACACCTGTGGTTGTATCCAATTGAACACAACTTGAAGCTGCGCCTGGATACCAACCTTACTTGATTCATCCATATTCTTAAAACATCCACTCAAAAACAGTAGAAGATAGGGGCGAACAACCACCCCAAATCCACTTGACAAAAAAACCATCACGGCACCAAAAACATCCAAACTCAGTTCAAAGAGATTATTGTACCTCATAGGCAAATCCAACTGGGATTGGGTGGTTCACCATCAAAGGAACCAGCAGGTTCTCAAGGGAACAGGTGCAATGGAGACCAAGGAGGAATTTAAATTAGGAGTTCGAGAAGGTCGGTGCTGGGGGTGAAGAGGTAGAGATTACTGGTCAAAAGGATGGGTTACCTCACGGTGGACACAAGTCAGAGGGAGACTTCGTTCAGTCATAAAGAAGGCAGGGTAACAGAAGGAAGAAGAGGAAGCAATCAATTTGGTTCTGAGAGGGGCACCAAAGAGAAAGGCAGCAGCAGCGCAAACCACTCGATCTATCAAAAGGTAATCTGTAGAGTCACCAATCACTGGTCTATTGACGTTAGGTGCTAGAGTAGTGTTATCTGCATGTCGAAGTTGAGGTTGGTTACTTTGTGTGTCTGCTCTTTCTGAATATAAGGATTGATTGGTACAAGGGATGGATGTCTTTATTTGATTGTTTGCTGCCCATTGTGTCTGGGTGTTAGAGATTGTAGTGAATTTGAAACAGTTGCGTGATATGTCAATCGGTTCTACGTGTTGGAGTTTTGATTGAGATGTCTGTAGCTTCTTTGTCCAAGTTGTTAGGAGTACCCAGGTGATGGTTTTGATAAGTATCAAGTGATTGGTGGCCTTATGTTGGGTAGCGGGCCACACCTGCATGAGATTTATGATCTCTGTTTGGTGGGAAGATGCCTAAAAAGTATGTTGAGTTAAGGTCTGTTTGATTTGAAGAACCACGTCATGCGGTTCTGGCACTCTCTATGCAACAAAGTCCTTCTTCCAAGGGCTCAAGGAAGGGAAAACAGTAGCATCATGGAGATGGTCACTGATCTACCTGATGATAGAAGAAGATAATAATCTTCCTTCCTTGATGCTTGATCAATATGAACTGTTATGGTTCATCCCATCATTCTCATCCCCTTGGAATCTATCAATACCCTATCGCTTAAAAACAACAACCAGTTGCCTAAGTGGATCCACTGTACAGTTTACAGTGTCACCAAGGCTATACTTAAGCAAAAGGGTCTTGATATTGAGTGAAATGTGTTGAGGGTTTAAGTTTGAGGAACCAGTGGATCGGTTAAGCCTCAAAGAATAAAGCCAGGCAGATGAACCAGCAGGTCAAGAAATGTGGTTCTGGAGAGAATGGAGACCAGAGAGACAGGAAACCGAAATGATCTCTGGGATAAAGCCTGAGATTGGTTACACCGACCTTAGGTTTTGCTCACCACAACCCAAGAGGTGCGTTTGATACTGGGACAATCACTCCAAAACGCCTTCCTGTTCAGATACACCAATGTGGAGATCCTGACATATAGCTGGGATTGTGAGAATGCAAGCTGTCGCTTGTTAATGTCCTATATGTCTGTGAAATCACATAATTTCCGAGCTACACGGTCTTGTTTGTTGCAGGGAAGTATCCACAGTTCACGGATATCAAAGCTCAGATCGGTCTGCCAAGTTTTGACTCTATTCCCGATAATTGGGACGAGGAATGAACTCAGGTTTTAGAGATATGGCAATGGACTTGCTTTGTAGGCACCGAAGTTGAGGCATGTATCATGGTGGGTTCCCTAGGTTGATACTCAGGATCTTTGAATTCTGAAATGGCTCTGACCTTTTAAGAGAAACCAGCATTAAGAGTACTCAACCTAGTGCCAGAGGGAACCAGTACGGTACTAATGATAAACAGACACACGACGAGGCAACTAATAGATGAGGGATAGCCAGCTGAGGAGGATAAGAGGTTGAGGATGGGAGTCTGCTTGAATTTCCGCGGATTTATCGATGATGATGAAGCAGATGCAATGATGAAGATAGAAGTTGAGCATGATGATCGAGGAGGAGGAGGAGAGTTTATGAATGGAGAGGAGTGATGCTTGGTTCATCGAAGAGAGGCGTCGATCCATTCATTTTACCTTCCCCCTAGATTTGGGCTTCTTCTTCAATTTCAGGAAACAGTTGGAATTATGTTTGTTTAGAACATTGACTTAACGCTGGAACATGTAATTACTCCCTTCAAAGCCATAGTGTCTACGATCCCAGAAGATCTCATTTCAGTGTGTTCTTATTTGGGATATAAGCGGGTACCTTTATTGGGTCCATGATAACACTCTCCTTTCGTTTAAGCTTGTAGGAGATTATTTGACACTATATAGTGTTAAAACTTTCTTGTTTGCTAGTATTGGCAGACGTGTTTCAGTAGACTAGAATTGTATGTGTTTTTATGTGCCAGCGTGAGATAACGAGGTCAAGATATTTGGGATTGGTGGCGGATTCGGGTTAAAATTGCACATGGGTAATTGGATGGCAAAGAGCATCAACTTGTATTTTAGTTAATCTCAATGTGTTGTAGGTATACAGACACAATGCACAATAGGAAACTATTACTGGGGTGAGAGAGCAGATTTTTTTACATCGAGAGACAATGACAAAATTCAGTGGAAATTAGTGGTTCGAGGCGATGTAGAAGCGCCTAGAAAGAGTCTTTGTGCGTAGCTCATATCTAGATTGAGTTCACTAGGAATTTGGATATTCGATGCTGGTTTTGGAGTCAATTGTGTTGAGGGGACTTCAATGGGAAAGCGCAGGAGTTATAGATTTAGTCGTAAGCGTATGTTGCATTGGGCTCACTATAAGGGAGACTGTCTTTGCTTTGTGATTGGTTGGTTGCCACTCTTGTAACGTTCGACATCTCTCGAGATTAGCCAAATTCAATGGAGTCGTCTTGTCTTTGGATATTAAGGGGCTCGCACAGGTTTCTAACAGTGCTCTCGTGTTTCGTCTATCGGGGAGGAGGAATCTTTTCGCATTCAGTTCTTTGTAATATGTCTACATCATCAAAATCCTAGAATAAGGGGATATGTGGTTGGCTGGAGGACGTGGTCTACATTGATATGGGGAAGAAAGTGTTATATTTGTGTTTGGAGTGATATGCTTACACACACTACACTCCACTTCTTTTGGGGGTAAACGAGGAAGAGAAAGCTTGGTTTACTTCAACTAGTGTGTGGACTAAATCTTAGTTTGGGGTAGGCATTGAATGTGGGAAATCCTTAGCTGGTATGGAATATTTCAAGTAACATCAACATTCGAAGAGGACATAACGAGCTGTATGTCCCACGCTAAGACCACAAGGAGTCATTACTTTTGAGCCTTTTTTTCAAAGGTTAGTCAAGTTTTATTCTTATTATTGTACACCCTTTATCTCTTTTGTTTTTAGTACTACTCAAGGGGCTGATTATTAAGATTGAGTCCCATTAAACAATCAAGCGTCCACATTACTGAGAATTCAGTCGCAAAATTAAGGAAATGTTTCCTATGGGAAGAAATCTAGGAATAGGAACATGCTAGCTTTGTTTCCCTATGTTTAATGACTGTTTATAATCACTTAGGTTCATAGGGGGCATTTAATCTGGGAAAAATAATTACCAGTTTATATAATTTTTATTGGCATCTAACCATGTACATATCGTGGCAGTAACTAATTAGAGAGAGTTGATCGGTTCCAAGAGAGGAAAGCATGGTCCTGCAAAGAAGTTCCCTAAAACTGAGAAAGTATCGTTTACTAGGGATTGGGTCGGTGAAAGTTGTTGTTGTGGTTAGGATAAAGGAGGTGTGTGGTTTTGGCACATACGGAATAAGTGGGGTGATTTTCAATAGGGAGAAAGAAATTATCACAATAATAGGAGGTTCTGTTGGCGATAAAGATTTCAAATACAATTCGAAGGAAATAGGAGGCGATAATGTATAGATGCTCTAAGGTTGTTTTATAATGCTATGACATTCACTGTGTACTATCTGCTTTTGTTAGGTTATGATATATTGTTTCAGGGGGTTTTGAATTGCTTATACGTGTTCGAGGCTTCGTTTAGGCTCGATATGCAATTCTCGGGTGACACAATTGGAACAATAATTCACTCAAGCATGACTCATCGTTAGGGAACCAGGCTGGGGAAACCAGCTGTGGTCCCCTGAGTTGGAATATGGCTGCGGTTTTGAAAAAGAATTTTCTTTCCTAAAATATTTTATTGGTAAAAGATCCGTACTTGCTTGAAATAGTTTATGTAGCACTGGGCAAAAAGTTCTGAATGAGAAATATATTACTGTTACCATTAAACCTAGGAGTACTAATCTTAGTCTCGATTTCTATCTTAATGATCAAAATCGCAAACAAGATAATACTTTCTTAACATCCCATCTTGCCTTGACCTTTCGCCTGTACGGGTCACGGCATATTGGGAGCAGAAGATTAATGTGTACACAATGAGGAGTTAGGTCAACTAAGCTTATAATCCTCATCCATCACTTCTAAATTCATACCATCTCTCCACGGATGAAAAGGCTTATTTTTTGCTTCGAGAAACCCAAAAGCATAAAAACCCTACTTTTTAGTCATACCGGCAAAGAGCATTTAGTGGGCATTTTAATACAATGTCTCTTCTATGTAGAGCGTGTTGTTTCACGAACTAAAATGCAAAATAGTGAAAGTTTGATACTTGTGAGGGCAATTCACTAGAGGGAGGGTTGAAAGGCGTGTGGAATGTTTGTAAAGAGTTTGCAAACGACTGCACTTTTGAAGGTTTGACCTTAACGTAGTATGGGAGTAGTTCACTGATGACAAAATTCAGATAATTGAGTGTAGCGGCCATGGTGTGGGTTGTGGGTGTGGCTTCCTCGGGAGTTGAGCGGAAAATGCTCAAGGGAATTGGGCGTTGACTTCTCTTTTTTTTCGAGTAAGATTAAATAAAAAGAACATAGGGGTAGGAGTACGTAGCCTAGCAGTTAGGGCTCGCACACTTCGGATTATGGAGAACTTATTGTGTGTGTTCTTTCAAAGATTAGTAATTGTTGTATCTACCACTACTGCTGCTTACAGGAACCTAGCCAACTGGTGTCCTTCAAATTATACAGTATCCCGAAAAGAAAAAAAATGGTAATAGATACGAGATACTCATTCACCCCCCCCCCCGCCTCTTGAGTATATAAAACCTTCACAATTACCATTCCATTAACCTGTCTTTCATTCAATCCTTATACAAACCTTTGAGCCTTAAGCCTATCTTTCTTTCATCACCCACCATTACCTAACCCTTGGGAAATTTAAATGTCGCGTAGGAAAAAAAACATGTCGCAAAAACAAGTAAGATCCAATAGTGAAAAAAATTGAAATAGAAAATCAAAAATTCAATAATTCAAATAGCGTAGACAGAATTGAGGTTCTACAGATTCAAAATCCAAGTTTCAATGTAAAGCAGGCAATCAAAAAGAGCACGACTCACGCTCAACGTACATGGCGGTCAAGGCAATCGGGTAGATGTTTGGTTTGCAGGACTCTTTTCCTTTCTCTTCTTTACCCATTTATACCGAGTGAAAGCTACGAGCATAAACAAAACGTTGCTCATTAAATACGGACAGAGGCCCTAGACGCTCGCAAGACGGGCATTGTCCTCAAATCAATCAACAAGAACTACGGACGGTCTGATTCCGGAAAGGAAGTGTAACTGGTGTATGGAAACCAATACTTCTCGAGGGTCCAACGCTCGACTCGCATACATCTCACAGATGACATTCTGATATGATTCGAGCTTTTTCTAGTTAGTCTCATTAACTTCTCTCTTAAATGTTGGTAGTTTGCAAAGGAATTCCTAAGGGCATCAGACAACTCGGAACATATTAAAGCTGCGCAGCTTAGAGCCAAGACTGTCTATGCTGGGACCAACCAGAATTCGATATCCCAGTCGCTCTTACCATCACTTCACTTTAGTCCACAAGAATGAGTAAGCCCTTTCTGCTCTCGAAGCAAGAGAATCTGTAGGCTTATTTTTAAGCACCGTACGTCGGGAAATTCTCTCAACTTCTTCCTTAGTGCAATTACATGCAGGAGTCTCCATGCATTGCTCCTCGAAGTCGGTCACTCATAAGCATTCCTCGCATATCGCTTGCTCTCTCATCAACTCTCTATCCTTCAAGGCCTACACAAATCTTAGCCGAAGCGATCAGATGTCCAAGGATAGAAAAATGTCGGAAAGGCAAATGAGATGCTATCAGACTTGTGATCACAAAACAAATACATCCATTTCTCTCTTTTCAGTTTTTTTTTTTGAGTCATAAATGTCTTGAGTCACAACATGTCATGCAACATACACTAGATATTCCACACCATGCCAATACAACACAAACGCGATTAGTTGTGCCCATTTTGTTGTAATCAAGCTACAAGTCATAAAAAAAAGAGAGTGACTAAAAAGAGATTAAGCACTTGTTCCCACGTGAATTAGTGTCCCTCTACGCATGGGTCCTGCAGAGTCTACGCAATTCCTCTGGAAAACCTGGTTTGGAGGATAAGCTACCTAGATTCGGTACATCCGCGAATAGTCGTGTACAGGGTAAATATACCGTGTAACGCGTGAGGCAACTCCTAGAACTCATTGCAGCATTCGGAAGTGAACACACTAGAAATTATAACCTACTCGGGACTAAGAACGGTTCGTGGTTGAAAGAAAACGAAGGGCCTGAAAACTAAGGACGCGACACGAAACACTTGTAACAAAGGCTGAGGTCTTGAAGAGATTAAACGATTGAGTTGAGGGTATGCAGAGCATCGCAGAATTGAGTCCTTTTCGAGTCACAATGGTTAGAGCTGAAGCGAAGCATGTATCGCGAAGCACAAAACTATGAGGTAGAAGGAAAGATATGGAGGAGGTTTTGATGTCCTTGGACATGACGGGCGACTCTGCAAAGAATTTCCACAAAAAACTCGATGATGACGCGAAGCACCATAATAGATACGAACTTAAGCCTATCAAGCCAAGATGATTTACCTAACGCAGAGCTCCGCTTGAATTTACTGTTAGGGTTTCCCACTTTAAAAAGAATCACGAGCCTGAGTATACGATTCGGTCCGCTTGGTTGATACTATGATCATCACAATGTCGTTCAGCCAAAAAGAACGCCAACAAGAATTCCTACAACGGCATAGAAGCAAAGAGACAAGTGTCAAAAAGCAAACAGAGACAAAATAGCAAAGGGAGATCCTTAACTCTTTGTGAAGTCTGCAGAGAGCCATATATAGAAGTGAGTAGCCACAGATTATATCCCCGTTTTATTTACAAAAGTAGGATCACAGGTTTATACTAGAGATTAGTAAGAAATTTCAGTGACAGAAAACAATGCCATAAGTCTAATTCTAAACAACAAGATCAGTAAACGAATTAATTATTTTAAATCAGACACTGATTAGTGGACGGTGCGCACGTCCCAATTTGTTGAAGAACTACTTCATGTATATATGGTCAGCTTCACATATATACGGTTGTGACAACTGTATATACGGTCTCTGTGACCGTATCCTACGATTGTATTCGTATTTCTTTTTTATCCTTTTTTTCACTCTTATCTTCTCTGCCAAATACCTTAATACAATATTCATATGTCCAAATGCTAGATCGGTATGGCTCTAAACGTTAAATCAACATTAAATAACAAATTCTCCTTGTGCTAAGGCGATTAGAAACTCTTAAATTTTCTCTCTCACACACTCTCTCCACAGAAAAACACTGGCACAGAAATCAAAGTGTCTCCTCAATCATGACCTTGTTTATGCCTACTTTTATCGAAGATACGTTTTCATATTCTGCAAATCTAGGTACATTACCATTCTAAGGGCTATTCAATTCAATTATCTCTTCACCTTTTTATTATTTTAATTTTTCAAATCAGTTTATTTATTTTTTTTGGCTATAAAATGAATTTCTTCATATTAGAGATACTAAATCTCATCTAGTTTTTTAATAACATCTCTTCCGCTCTTATTTCTTTGCGGAATTTTTTTTTTCAATCATAATTGTCAATGCTAGAATGAGCACCATCTTAATTTTTTTGTGTAATGTCGATATTCGATGTTCAACTTCAGTCGAAGCAAAGTTTTGATACGGACTAGCTGTTCTTTGTTTTCTCTTGTTGATTCTGATAAGCAAAGGTAATGTAAGGTTGAGTTATATATTTGAGTTTTCTATTATGGTGTCATTATTTTACCCATTATCCTCATATGTTTTTTGACATTAGTGTTTAGCTGAGTGGGTCCGCAGAGACGCTTTTTGATTGGGTTTCAACTCTAACAAGACTAGTCATATATTGATTTGAATCATCATTGAATATTCTAGAATTAATTAGTGGACTTACACGGATTTTTATAGAACGCTTTAGTCACATTTTGGATAATTTTTTGTAGACTAGTGGTCACAACAATTTGGCATATAGGTATTGTTGAAATATGTGCAATGTATAGTATTCTTTGTCTAGTCATTATTGAATAGAACTTTTCTCAAAGGATAGAGCGCTTTCCTAAGGATAAATTGCTAAGTTGTTGTGTCTTCCAAATGAGGATATAATGAATGTACTTGAATATGGAATTACAATGAGACCGTGGTATGCTTAGGCTCGCTACATGTGAGGTGGTTTTGCTGGTCAAAGATTTCCTTTCGCGTCACCCAGAGTTCCTCTCCCGAACCCATGACTGGTTCTTTGATCAAACAGTGGTGGTTCAATGACCATTTAGAGATGGGCTATCCCAAAAAAAAATGATTTCGATCTTTTGGACCATTCAGATATATACCCCTCCTGTAATAACGTGGTCAACGGTGGCGATTCCCCACCTCCTTATCCTAACTCACTACCCCATATTACAACTCAATGTGGGGTATCTGTCATCTTCCATAGCTCAAGCCCCATGAAATCGACGTATTGGACAAGGCCCTATCTTATGGGCTACCACGCCTTATAAGTAGTGCATCTTCTAATCGAATACTTCTGAAATCATATGGATTAGAAAGGTATAGATCCTGTCAGAGCGTTATATTTAAGCGTTCTCTAATTGTTTTTAGGATACAGATCTGGATTCATCTGTTTCTAGTGATTTACAGTCTCTAAAATCCATTGGCTTGCGTATCATCAGGCAACATGTCAAAGAATATATTTTTTCTCTTTTGGTTCAACCGTGCATCGTACCAACATCAGAAGGCTCCTGAAAAATCTTCAATTCCCCAAAAAATATTTTAATTGCACATCCAAGTATCTTTATGTGAATGCCATTGTGCAAAGCATTTTTAAACACTGAGACTAGCCAGGTCTAAACTCGCACCATTACCGGATTAAGAGAGATCATTCTACATAGGACACCACTATAAGTAATAAGAATCAACCGATTAGATGGTTAAGGATGAAGAAGAGAGAGAGTAATGGCCTGTATTTGAACCTTAGCTTATAGAACTAGGACAGGTAGTAAAAATAATTAGCTCAAACTTCAAGTTCACCTTGCGTAATGTATGCTTTATACGCATATAATGCACTTCTTAAGTTTACATACCAAACCCGTCAGACTTTTTTAATTAATAACCTAAGGAGGCGGGATAATTCCATAAGATACATACTCTCATTACAGAAGAATCCCAATGATGATAAGCATTATCTAATATATAAAGTTTTGCTATTGAACATATGGCGGCCCTACGCCTTGAGTTGCAGTTAACAAATGAGTCACTCTAAAGTTTGTGGATTAGCACAGGGCAAATAATTTGATTAGAGTCTTTGCTTCAAACTGATTATTATCACCTAGTAGACCAAGTGAGTTCTCTGAATATCTTTTTCAATGAGTAGGCTATCTCAAAGGCCAACATTGTTGTTTTGTAAGGACGGCCTCATTTGTAATTTAGTAGAAGTCTCATGGTTCAAAGGTAAGGGTGAATGGACCTAACTCTCCATGTCGTATCAAGATCTTTTCCTAGGCCGACCATTTGGTAGCCATGGCATTTCTCTCGCATACTCTTCCACGGAAAAATATTTGGCGTAAATTCGTAGGAATATGGTTCAGAAAGGATAAGATCGATTATGATAGAAATTTGAGGAAGACAAGAGGAATCTAAGATAATGAGAGATAGTCACTTTGTTATATCTAATAGTTTTACTCAACAACATGGAGATTTCTCTCTAAGTGCCTTAGGATGGTGAGGATCATGATACAACTGTCCATACACGTTTAATCTGGTTTGGAGTCTTGAGAATAAATTTTCGTATATAAAGGATTGGTTTGGCAGACTAATTGAGTTGTAATTTTCATATGCTTTGTCCTCTGCATTCTTTGAGATTTCACTTATTTATAGAACTTCATATTGAGTCCTCTTATAATATAGAGTAGTTGATGTAATAAAGGTTGAGTTAATTGGTATCATTTTTAGATTGAGGAATGGAAAATTGGATGTTGTAAATATACATGGTCATAATTGGGTGTGGTTGGCAAATTTTTGTTATGTTGGAGTAGGTTTATGTGGTAAGGACCCAGGGTGATTTATGATTGGGCGGGCTGTGTTAATGGGGGATCGAATCCTTGGGTTTTTTGGAGTCGATTTTTTATTAGTCAAATTCCAAAGATTAGGTTCTTGGGTGTCAAAATTTCGAGGTCGTTTGAATAAGGGAAGATGGTAAAAAGATTAATCAAAGTCAGTTAAGCGCAGGCGGGGGAGGTGGTCTCTGTTTCAAGAACAACTGCAATCATTTCCAGAGGGGCAATGGAGCTGAAATTTTTATGCATTAACTTAAACATACTAAGGGCGGTGGGAGAACTTTCTTTATAAAATTGGTCAGTATGCGAAGATTCGAAGTAGAAAAGGTCATCCTATTCCATCCTCAGTAGGAGAGTTGAGTAGCAATAATGGATCACAAGATTGTGATTGGGTCTGAGCGTGGACATTTTGAGAAGGAATGTTGGACTGACTAAGGATGATGGATAGACAGGTTTGGAGGTTTGATATTTCGCATCACTGAGGGGCGTCGGGTCATCATGTCTGAATTGAAGTACAGTATAAAAAGTGGGCAGTTAGAAGAGGGAATGTCTTTCTAGAGTTCTTTTAAATAAATCAGTCTTTTACATCCTCATTAAATTGGTACTGTCGCTGACTTCGTTTTATATTTACGAGGCTGAAGTTTATTCTGGGCAAAATTAAGGGGCGTGTTTCAAGGAGAATCTGACTGAATATATTAAGCTGATCCTCTTAATCAAGCTTTAAAGGAATACATTAGAGGCGTTCTTTTTGGTTTTATTAGCTGAATAAGAAGCTTGGCATAGTTTAATTGGATATTTAAGTGGACGGTTACAAGATTCAATTGGGCGGTTTACAAGACAACTTGAAGGTGCGAAATTGCTAAGATAGCTTTAGTTGGTACCATTTTTTGGAGTTAAATTTGTGACACGTTTCATTTTAATTATTCTTGCCTTTGTTTAAGCTTACTTAATTAAGAATAATATTTCTGTTGTAATGGGGGTTATATTGGAGGTTATGACCAATTAATTACCTTTTATTTAGTTTTTTTTTTTAATTATTGGTCGTTTAGTGTTTTATTTGGACGTTATGGTCCAATTAAAATGGTCCTTTAGTTTTCTATTTTTAATTTCAGTATTGTTTTAGTCGTTATGCCGGAAATAGTTGGATGTAATTTACTATAAATAGCTCACAATGATGAATGGAAAATCTGTTCAGAAATTTGCCAAAAACCACGTGTCTGTATTTTCTAACTTGGACAATTGTGTTAAGTGTCGGGTGTTCCATTTTAGGTTTTCTCATTGAAGAGTTTGAGTCTTGGTGAGAGTTCTAAGGCCTAAGCTTGTAGTATTCGATTAGTGAGAGTTCCCTATTGCTTTCTACGCCAAACTAGTGAGTGAGTGTTCCTCCTAGTTATACCTCGAGTGAAGGGTGAGATTTCCCTCTGATCTTACTTGTTTTTCTCTTACTTTGTTATTCTACTCCTTCTAAACAACTATTTCACGCATTCTAATCTATTTGTTAACAAGTTTCCAGAATTGTTTACACATCATTTGGTCGGCGTCAGGTAGGGGGGACGAGTTCTTCTCTTAAATTCTTCCAAAGGGGTCGAATACTACACATCGGAGAGAATCCAAGATTTGAGGGTAGCTTTAGAAGTCTCAAATCGTTCCTTGCTAATCAAGAGAAGGGTTGGAGCGAAACCAATGCATCTACACAAGGAAATCTTGCTGCCTTGATGCAAGACTCATAAACGAGCCGAGAAGGAGTGAATCAAGGTGTGACCTCCACCTAGGAAGGGAAGAATAGGAGTCTCAAATTGGACGTTCCGCTTTGATGGGACACTTGATCCAAAAAAGTACTTGGAGTTGGAGAAATCCTATTGGAAGGTCTTTGAATGCAAGACATTCAAGGGAGGTCCAGAAATACAAAATTTGCTAAAAGTCAAACTAAAGGGCTATGGTGAAGTTGGTTGCAAGGAGACAAAGAGGCGTACCTTAGGGGCAGGCTTTCCATTTTCTACTTGGAACAAGTTGAAGAAAAGAATGAGGGATCGTTTTATTCTCACAATTACAAGCAAAGCTCGTATGTGAACGTGGAGCACTTTAACAACAAAATAGTGGATTGTTTGAAGATTCATCAAGGAAATTTGATACAGGCTTGCTATTGTGTTGAGGTCACGGAAAATGAGGAAAAGAAGCGAAAACCAAGCGAAACAGGTTGATTTTGATGGACGTTCATCTCAGTAAAGAGGTAGACGTACGAAGTGATATAGGGCGAGGTATGATGGTGACTGCTAAGCTTTCGGAGGCCACAGATGACGAGTTTGGGAAGTGGCAAGTGATGGCCAGTACCAAAGATGGAACTAAATTTTTCTATCTCATCATATCTAAGGGACTGCAGAAAAAGGGTTTGTTCTCGATATAAAATTTGATGATGGTCATCATTCTTTTCGACACAAACTCTTCAATAAACCTTCTATTGCGTAGAAACTTTGAGTCTTTCAAATTTTTTCATTGAGAAAATCACTTCCATAACAAGATATGGACTAATACTCAGATTAGATATTGATTTTTCTCTTTTTTTTTCCATCATTTCTCCTTTTGAAAATTTTCGAATTTAATAACTCTCTTTGTTCAATATATTTTCTATTTAACGCTCTCATTTTCTGTATATTAGGGCGTCATTCCTCAATTTTTTTGGTGCGTTCTTTCAATGTTTCACTATGGATTTTACTTTATAGCCGCTAAGTTGTTTTAGGCCATTAAGCCTGTTGACCGATATCCAGTTCTTTTTCAATAAAGCATTATGCTGAAAATATAAACAGCGTACCTAGGCAAAAGTGAATAATTAGATTTGCTGATTGAGTTTGTCCATTTGGAAATTTAAGACAATGTTTTCGCCGACATTAGTGTAATTTTTTATGTAATTTAGCTGGGATTCAAGGGACTGAGGTGGGGTACTGTTTTGACATTTATTTCTTCTCTCTGAATGGTCATATATTTACATATTAAGAAGAGAGCACCACAAAATAGACAGTTCTCACATTACACCCTTCAAATAACATTTCTGCTTTTGTGTTTTGAAGTCAATTTTACGGGAAATTTTCCATTCCTTCTAACTTTTCTACTTTTCAAAACAACAAGAAAGAAGCATCACACAAAAAAAATATATTTGAATTCACAACACGCACTTTCAAATAAATACATTCTAGTTTTTCGTGATTCTTGAAGGTCAAATTTCTTTCTATTCTTATTGTTGAGAGTCTATTTTCTTCACATCGTGTCCCTACAAAGAGGAAAAAGATGGTAGATATATCTCCTTCATGTTTTCTGGCGCTTTTTCTGATTGGTTTGAGACGCAGGTTCACGTAGGGATGTGTATAAGTTCAAAGGGGAAATCATAACAGACTCTTAGAAGCAGATATTGCTAGGTAACCCGAAGTTGAGCGCCAAGGTCCAACATATCCTCTTGGGTAGGTTCATCATACAAGAAAGTATGATGTGAGAGGGGAAGAAAACAAATGTTGCGCAGAAAGAGTGAAGGTGGGATTGAATTGTGTAACATCGGGATAGTAACCTATATAGGGAGTAGAACCTCTAGAAGGAGTTGTGTCAACAAAGTGGATTGGGGGATACTTGGAATGATTTAATTGATTATGCTTGATTATAGATTATGATATATTTTTATATTGGGTGTGATTCTTATGTGTGGTAATAATGGGAAAGATGGGGTCTTCATAACGTGTCTCTAACAATTAGTGGTAGTAGTTCATCATTTTTGTTTCCGCGAATTCGTGGGGCCACAAAACAAATGTCAAATGGATTCAAGAAGCAAGAAGGTGTGGGCCCATCGGATAAATAGCGGTGGATAAAAACTGAGTTTTTGAAAGTTCATGTCTCAGGAGTGATGACCCAAAGTAGCTTGAGATGGGTGGAGGGCTTTGGCAGTTGCGATCTTTGGATGGGGTTTTTTATAAACTCACATATAAACGGGCTGGTAATGGTTGTTTTGTTCTTCAATAGAGCCTCAATTATATATCAAATTGATCCGGGGCTGAGTCTATAGGATTTGAGAATGCAAGTCATATATATATTGCCTCTATAGAGGGGGAAAAGTAAGCGTGGGGTATATTAGTTTATTATTCTCAACAAAATTTTCAATCTGATTGTTTCAATACTTAGTTGCGTCTTTGAGTTCAATGCAATAAAGTCTCATAGAAAAACGTCCTAATTCTAGGTTGCGCCTAAGTGGTTTTCTATTTCTTTGCGACTCAACTTCTTGTATTTTGTCGGTGTAGTGGACTAATTGAGTTTGTAATTTTCATTGTTTTTTGCGCATTCTTTGAGAGTTTAAAGATATTAAATTTTTATATTGGGTCTGAGACTTTCTTTTGGATAGAGTCCATTGTGTATAGAGAATTTTAGATGAGGGGTTTGTGTTTTAATGACGTATATTTTTTCATTTCAAACCATTGGAGTCGAAATTTGGGTTAAAAATGTAAGAATGTGTTTTACAAATTTTTTTCAGTCTTGAGTCGTTTTTGTAACGCATGAAGACGCAGAGTACTTGAAGCTATCGATATGTTGGATCTGGCTAGTATAAGATCGGATATCGTTGGGGTCTTTTGGAGTCGAATTTTTATGAGTAAATTCCAAGATTCAGGTTCATTTGATGATTAAAAATTCCCAAAAATCATGAGTGCACGATATCTGAATATAGCGCGAAGAATTGGTAACACATAAGATCAAATCAAAATTATGAAGCTCACCGCTATATAGGCGAGTTGCAGGCGGATCGTGGAGGTGATTCATCTTGCTTTCAAGACGCAAAAACAAAACTGCAAATACTATGTTCCCAGAACGGGGCAATGGAGCCGAAATTTTTTAATGACAAATTCACTTTGTAGACATTAATTAGCTCAAGAGTCTTCGATAGTGAGAGGAGTTCATACCTCACTGATTCAACGCCCCTAAAGTTGAATCAGAGATCTGTCCAAGTTTCGGGTCTGAGGTAGAGACATTAAGGAAATGTATTTCTATGAACTAAGTGATAGCTGTTTGGGTTTTGCATTTCTTATCCATATAGCAAAAATTGCTTTCTTTTCGTCTACTCAGATGATTTGAGAGTAGCAATAAAAAAGCGGTGAATAGTAATCAGAATAGATGTTTTAGAGCTTTGAACATAAATCACAGTTTACACATTATAAATTTGGAGCTAGGAGATTACTAATTTATTCGGCGCATGAGCCATAGATATGATAAAATGTCTGAGCAAAATTAAAGGGAGGCATAGGTATGGTTTGCTGAATAGGTGAATTCTCTCAGTTTCAGCAATGTGGAATTAAGTTGAAGAGAGTTAATTAACTGTTGCGTATATTTCAGTTTCTAAGATACAAGGCGTAGTAGAATTAGAAGTGCGTTGTTCTGTGGATTTTGTATTAAGGTTTTATTAGCAGTATCTTGCGCTTATTAAATTTCAACATTAAAGAAATGTCTTGGAAATGATCTACAGGGTTTAATTGGGAGCAGTTTTATCATGTTGGACTGCGTCTGTTAACATCATTAAGCATAAGATATCCGTATGCTATGGTTGTGGGGCGGCTCCACTTACAGAGTAGCTTGAACTGGCTGTCGGATTCCTGGATTAGAATTCTTTTTGGGTTCAATGTCGTTTAACTCAGATTTGGAGTTTGGAACTTAACTCAATGCTGTTTCCGTAGAACGGTTTAGGCTGTTGTGTTATTATGGTATTATTTTTGGAGCTTGCGTTGTTCATGTCTTGGTCGGAGAAACTTAGAATAATATTCTTCCTTACGCACTGTCATTTGTCTCCTCTATTCCATGCGTGCGGAGATTATATTATGGTATTCGGTTGTACTAGGAGCAGTATACTAATATTATCTTTCGAAACTCTTTCTTATTTGTACTGTTATAGGTAGTTGGATTTATTGTAACGACCTTGCTGCTCTAAAAAAAGTCTTGTATTTTTATTATTGTGCTCCTTTACGGTTCACAGTTGTTTTGCAGTTTATGGACTCACTCTTGGTTTATGGGTCCAAATAAGAGATTGCTCGTACTATATATTTAAGTCCTATACTGAGTTGGTCTATTTTCAGTATTAGTTTAGGTAGTTTTGATAGGTCGGGATAGTTGTTTCGTCATTGGGTGTTAATTTATATCAATGTCGATTAGAACAAAAATAAACCTCTAAAACACAATTGCGAAATCTGTCGATAGGTATGATTTTGAGAAGAGCTCCAAGGATATCGTTCTAAAATTAATTGTCGCGTAATAAAGCACTGTTTGTGTGTATCTTTTTAGGAAACTTCTGGGGGACAGTCTATTGTTTATTTATGGATCTCAGGCGCAGTTGAGCTTATCGTTCCTCAGAAATATAGATTCTTCTTGTATTTGCTTACATAGGTTAACTGTCAGAAGTTTAGATATCCAGTTGTTTTGACTTTTGATCTGATTGCAGTCGGAATTAGTTAAGTTATATACTATAGTTTGTATGAAGAAAGACTAGCTTAACTCGATTCAATATAAAGGATCCTATGGTTTTATTAATCGGATGAGAGCCGTGTGAAGGATTGTCATCGGATATCCGATCTTTGAAGGGCTAACGGTTTCTCTCTTCGATTACTCGTACATGTTACGTTTATTTGAAGATGAATCCGGTACTGTCCGAAATCAGAAGTAGATGAGTTAACGTGCCTCACTCTCTCAACTCGTATAGATCTTCCTTACGAAAATGAAACCCACACTCAGGACCACAAGTGAGTACCTAATCTGTCGTCACTTGAATTCACAGGCCATCTTCGCAATTGAATTCTCTCAAATGCTACCCCCCGGCGAGGTCACCAACTCCTTTGCTTGATCTGTATTCCAATTTATTCGAAGAGTACTGTTGCAAATCGTTATTTCTACTGCATAAAGGTATGCGTACTCACAGGGATAGATGCGTGTGTCCACATAGAGTATTTAAATATTCCTTAAAGCTCCTCATATTTATTTTAACTAGACTAACCTTTCTCGATAAATGATTATCTACTTTACTAGCTTAGCTTGCATTGTAAAGGTGTACTAAGGCACTGTTGTTATCCGATTACTCACTACTACACGCGAGAATAGGTAACTTACGTATACTTGTATAGAATGCTCTCAGTAGACACTAATCTGTAAGGACTTAGTGAAAGGACATTTAGTGGTGATACTTCTATCCTTTTTTGAGATAGAGCAGATACCTATGTGACAAGAGGAAGCCACAACGTGTTATTGTATTTCAGTATACGATCGAATCCTTAATATTTGTGATGAGCATTTTCTTGGAGATTTTACCTATAGGAATCCAAACATATTGTTGATAAGTCGTGGAAAGTTGTTACAAGAGTATCTTTGTTAATATAGACTATAAGATCTATGTAAATGAATATCTGAGTAGCTCTATATCTTAAATCATTTCGACAATATTATAATAGTTATCTATCTCTATATTAATACTCATTAATATATAACGTCCTCTATACTTTATGACCATCTCAGTACTTGAAAGTTGCTGCAAATTACGTTTCTGTTGTTTCGCTAGGAGATAAGTTGTGTTCGAATCTTGAGTCACAAAAGCGATTTTCTATTTCTATGTCGACCAAGGGTAGCGCTAGTCATGTTTAAGCTGGACTTGTAGGTATGGTGATGATCACGTTGAGGCATAAGATTTACGGTTCTAATCTACCTGTTCCAACTGGGGTAGCTTTTGCTTTGAGAACAGGCCTAACTCCAAGACCTAACGTCTGGGTTCAGTTGTTGTCGAATCACAAGACGTCTTTACTAAGAACAGGATGTAAACAAATAAGCTACACATTATTGTATTAACCATCCTTTCAATAAACATAGGAAATGCATTTCATAACTTTCATAAGCTTTTGAATGTAAGGTTGAAATAGCCCTTTTATAACATAATAAAACGAGGGACGAAGAACTTATGTATATCAAAATGTTCAGACTGGGAAGAACTAATTTCGGAATATTCATTTCTCTAACATCTACTTCGACAGCTGCCCTGAGATTTCTTTCTAATTAATCAGACTTGAGTATAATGTTCTCTATAACGAACATTATTAAACTTTTCGACTATGTGTCCCTTCTTAGATCACACGGATTTAGAGTCTCGGAAACCTGTATTGATAAAAACACATAAGAACATAATTTTTTTTTGAAAATTAAAATCCTTGTGTTTTTATGCGATGACACAATATTTTTTTTCAGTGACAGCAAGAAGCAGTTTTGGTCAGCTTTTAGACCAGTGATTGTATTTTAATGGTGGCACCGGATATCAATGTTACCATCTTCTTTGCATTTTTGTTGGTTGTCATCTGTGGGCCACAAACTCAAATCACTCGAGAACTCGACTAATTTCTCCCCATATGTCTTTTAGAATATGACATATAACCCTGTAGAAGTTCTGCAAACACAAGTTATATACAGCAACTGGATCAACGATAGATGAGATAATCTTTATCTTTTGGTTTTGAACTTATTATATCAAATATTTTCAAGATTATTTTATTGATATTTATAATATTTTTTCTCGACCTATGTTTAGGATACACAGACAACTAACTTGAGGTTGTTGTTTTCGTATCAAACAATGAATCAACTACATAATATAAAATATAGTCTAGCTTTGTACTCGAAATTTAAAGCGAGCTAGACATCTTAGGCTGGTTTTTGGCATAACAATCCTCATCTTGACCAGCCTTTATAATCCTCATACCTTTTGGCATCATTGAATAAAAGTAGCATAAAAGGGAATTCACAACTGGCATGCACAACACTCATTAGCACTCTCCAGATTTTATAACATCAACATGATGGCAACTTCTAACCACTAATCTTCATATACACAGTAATTGATTCTGCGGAATATATTAGGACGTGTCAAGTCGCAATTCCAACATACTCCCAAAACAAGCAAACAGGCAGAGATATTTTGAGAAGAGCTCAGTTAAGCACAGAGGTTAACAAAAGAAACAAATTACTCAAAGAAATGTCTTGTAAATGGGTGTAGGAAAGCAGATACCAAAACAAATCTTGATCAAAACTGAGAAGTTCGTTGGGGAGGGGAACAGAGTAAGCAATACAGATCGAGTCCAGTTCATTCATCACATCTCACGCTCCTCATTCACGCCTAGCCAGCATCTTCGTCACTCTAGAAGAGAATCAGAGGTATCATCGCATCGACATCATCATAAACTCAGCACTCTCGTACCCTTTCTTTCTTTCACTTCACTCCCTGGCTCTTCCATTCAATCTTAGTAGTGAGTTAGAGGTCGGAGAGAATAGTACTTCAGAGATACGAAATGAGTCACGTCATATATCATGCCTACATTATTGATTTGGCTAATGTCATTCAACTTTGATCCAATTAACTTCACAGGAAAGAGGGAACCAGTAGCAGCAGTTAGTGACTCGATACTGTCCACAGCTAGTATACGTCAGGCTTAAGCAAGAGGCACGTGCTGGCGAGGTGGTGTGAGGTGGTTGCTCTTAACTCTTGTCTGAGACCTAGTAACTTAAAGGAATGCCGTCGCTCACTCTGGCTGATTCGTGCAGGCCTTCTAACTATCGAGTCGCTTACCAACAAACTCTAGTCTCATATGTAAACTTTTCTATCCTTCTAAGGGTCGGCATCCCACTTTCGGGCTAGTTCTGAGTGGGTAAGGAGATGTGTGCAAGGTCTTGTACCTCTAGAGTGACAACCCCTAATTGGAGAGAGTGTCTCGTCCTGCCTTCTCTATTATGGACGTAGATCCGAGTTAACTAGTGGCGGGATGCGTGTTTTTGCATTTTTTTTTTGGTAGTGATGGGTTATAAGTAGAACTGGTTGGGGGGTGAGATCAAGTAGGGATGTATGTACTGGTACCTGCGTCACCCCTTTCTCTCTGTTCTTGCAATTTTGGACGTTGAGGGAATGGAGTTGCACATTAAACCGCTGCGGTTATGACGGCAAAGCATCAGCTTTTAGGTGCTCATGTGATATCCAATCCTTTTTCTTGTGACCATTGCCAGTAATTTTGTACATATGAGAAGAGCTATTCTTGTGCCGGGAAAGTGTTCCAGTCCAAAGACACGGGTTACCTCATTTTGAGAATAGCCCAGAAGTAATAAGGGACTGACATGATGGGACTTCGAGGAGGAGTGAGAGGGAGTGAGGTTATTTTGTGGCACTGTCAGGTCCGATATATCTCGAATAATTTAAGGGCTTAGAGCCACACGGAGTCTTTCATCTATTGATCATTCTTTGTGCAGAAATAGAGAATGTATTAACAACATATAGGATGACTCTCATCGAATTCTAACTAACCCCTACCTCAAACTGGTGATTTCGATACCAACATCATTACTTATATCAAAGATAGAAATGCAAGACCTCATTGTAGTGGAGTCCATATTCACAATGAGTTGACTTAAGAACGCTCTCCTGACTAGGTCCTAATTACTCCTTATTCAGAAAACAGAGCTGTAATTGTCAGTTATACTACGATACATTGAACCTGTTACACTATGAATCACGCTAGGACCAACCGATTTACTGAAAGACTATTACCCACGTAATAACATCCCTAGGTAAGCCTTTCGGTTGTGAACTTTGCCAAGCTGAGGCACGCCAATAACCAGAACTTTCATTATTCTGTTGTATTAGTATGGATAACATTTATGGCTTAGCTAAAGAACCGAAAACGTTAACCAATCGCACGTAGACTAAATATATGAAATGAAACGAATTTCTCATTTAAACTCTTGAATAAACACCAGGTTCATCACAATATGACCTTTTTTTCACCACCGACAAATAGTAAACTTCAACGCATAGCTTGTAAAAACTAGCTCCTTAAAATTTGTTTCACCTTCAAAATAGCAATTGGATATAAGGATGTTGGATGCCACTCAAGAATTTCCACGAGATTTATAAGCGTTCAGCGTCTCACAATATAACAAAAGCACGACAATTTTAAACAGTTCTTCTTTACGGAAATTAGCTTGTGGATCTTAGGCTTTCAAAAAGTCAGAAAAGAAATAGAAATGGTTTAGGAATGAGTTCTAACCTTTAGTACGGAACGTAGGACACGCGTAGCCATTTTACCTCAGTTGAGATTCTCCTTGAGGGGTACCCAGTAGTACTCGCTTATCCTAGCTTGCAAATCGTGTACTCTTGCCTCTTCTCACTTGATTTTCGAGCAGATGCTACTGGTCAGTAGAGAACGTCCTCGCCCCACTTACATCTCACATTGATAATCATGGGAGGCACCTAAGACCCATGTATCGCACATATAAGGTTCACTACACCTAAATCATCTCTTAAATTCTTGAAATAAATCACTCGAACCTACCTTCTCCTCATTAGACTTGGCTTCTAAAGGCTTAAGAAATCGGACATTACAGAAGAACCTCTCAAAGGTCCTCTAGGTTCCTTTTAGGCACACATGGACGCCGTTTAGTATCCCCCACATGAGAAATGCATACTTCCACCACTCAAAGCAAGGTTTGATTCCTGACTCAAGCGGTTGTTGCACTTAGAGGGGTGGAGTCAAACAACTGGGGTCTCTCAAAATACGAGACGCTATAGGGTTAAGAAGGTGTGTGAAGAGAAATTGGTTGGGCTTTCCAGTGGTGGATTAGGTTGAGATTGTTTTTTTGTGAGTGGTGGGTGACGTACTGTAGATAGGTTAATTGTGTGGTTGAGGAGTGGTGGAGTGGGTTGAGTTTTGTGGTGGTAAAGTTGGAGATTTGATAGAGGATTGTGAAGATGTGGTTGATTAAATGAATAGGTTTTTATGGGTTCTAATAGAGGGTTTATAGTCAGTTAATGGAGTCAGAGATTTACTACTGGTCGGTGGGTGGGTGTTAACCAGTGGGTAGTGGAGCAGAGGCACTGAGTAACTTAGGTAGTGTTGATGGTTGTTTGTCTGAATGCTCGTTGGCACAGACAGCAACTTCCGACCTCTTTAGCAGCGTCAACCTTATCTTGACCCGTTCTCCACACGTTGCCTATATTTCCAGTAGCAGCTTTCTATGCCTGTCCATTGTTCAGGGATAAGAACCGTTTTTCCGTATCATATAATGCCCATGTAAAACGAGATGCATGCACACTCACGGAGAGAAAAAGTACAGAGATGACTTCGGAAGATAGAATAATGAATTGAGCAGTGAGGAATCAGATCAGAAATCAGAGATTGAAGACAAATAAAAGTAAATAATAAGCATGGAATAGAACAATTGATGAACGGACCATATGTAAATGTAGGATCAAAAAAAATCGAATAAGCATAATAGAAGATCAAGGGTGGTAGCTAGTTGAAAGATTAATCGTCCTTGTCGCAGTTCAATAATGTCTAAATAAGAGCCAAGTAGGTATAACTAAGCAAGGGAAAAAACTAAAAACAATATCCCATAAATGAACCTCAATTACCCAATAAGAATAGGAGACTTATGGCGCACACAACACAGGATTACTCAGGCAAAAGTTATTCTTCATATTACCGGTTTCAGATTCGGAGTTTATTGCCTGAAAACAAAATTGCGGTAATATATTATGAAAATAATACAACAACAACTAAGGTGGTTTAGCAGATAAGAAATTGGGGCCAACAATAAATTAAGCTAAGAAATTAAATTCCTTCGACCATCAATAACGCACTTGAGTCAATATTTGGCAAATAAGAACATATAATGAGTTATGGAACATCTCGCCTGGAGTTCTACATAGTAAAAATAAAAGACTGAATTGCCTAGTTGACCATTACTTCACCGAAAAACTCTAGATCTTAAACCTGTTCTGGGCAACTTAGGTTCACTTACTCACCTGCTCCTGCTTTCCACTATGATATGAATGGAATCAACAAATTATGTGCCTATATACATCCAAGAGTTTATCTAGCTATCATTGAGGAAAAAAGAAAAGAAAGCCTTTCTAGTTTGAAGTCTAACTTAAACCTAAAAGACTCTTAACTCCTAACAAAAAGACTCTCTAACACACAATGGTTTTAAGTGATAATGAGTATTTGAAGCAATGGCTCGATTAATCCATCAAGACCTTTTTGTACTAAAAAAGTAATTTGGTTGAGGCAACTACTCTGCCGTTTAGACATTTAGAATTCTGCCGAAAATACATTATCCCTAAAGAAAGATTTACAAGGGTGCGGTTTCTGCTCTGATCTCTGGACTGCTCTCTAAGAACTCATAGTAAGGAAGTGGACACGATTGAATGTAGGGAAATGCAAGATAAAATGCAACTGGGGAGTTTCTGTATTATGTGTATAATAAGTCTTATAAATTTGAGTCTTGAACTTGTATATAAATTTCTAGTTAGATGTTGAAATAATGAAATTTAAAGAACAACTCAAATTCTGCTATTATTACTATTCTCTTATTCTCTAATTGCTAGTAACTCACCGAAATGATTCTCTTTGAACTTTAGAAACTTCTTCTTTAATGTCCACTAACTCAGCTGAGAACAGGCAGTTCTGCAGCAGCTATGTATTTCAGCTCTTATTAACATTGTCTATAATAGTGGACAAACGCACTTGTCATTTGTTGTTAAGTTTATAATTTCTTTCGAACCCATCAATGATAGTATCATAATAGATTGACACCTGATCTCTAAGAACTGTGTGCCATACTTAGAATTGCCTCACCGATTGTTCGCCTATTCTATCAACTCGAATAATCCTGCATAAATCCCGACATCTGTGTACCGCACCAGTTTCAACTGTACTCACTGCTGGGTCAACCTACGACACAGATCAAATCTGTTCCTAACGTAAAGTGTACCGGTGCAAGAAATCTTCTTACAGCTTTTACAAGGTGTGACTCCTGTGGGGTGTTGCTCTGGCAATCGCGCAACACAACTACAGAGAACATGCTGTCAGGCCTGCTAGCTGTGGTCAGAAAAGATCCTATATACGCTTTGAGACAGTGTGAGCAGCAACAGTCTATGGTTATCCCTTTCATCTGCATCCAGTTTGATGATAGTACGAGAAAACAGGCTGTATGTCGTATTGACCTTAAAGCTGTTCTGCACATACCATACTTTTTCAGTAGTTCCTTCAAGTACTCTACTGATGGATCATGACCCATACAAGATGCTTCATGATTTGCTTGACTCTGTAGCCAAGGAAAAGAACCTAGTTCCCACTAACATGCCTCAACATCTCGAAATTCAATCCCGCATAAGATCGCATGACTCACCTTACATAGCTCTGATTAGTTGCACAACAAATATCATTACAAAATCTGTACAACTAGTAAATCAGAGCCCACTTCGTCCGGAAAGCGTAAAGCAAGAGGGTCTTGTCCACTGGCTTTCCCCTTTTTGTACATTGTCGCCAATAGAAGATTAGACAATCTTTCATACCAAAAGCTCTTCGGAGCTTGTTTTAAGACCATACATTGCTGTCCAACTTATAGCACATGGTTAGGGAACAGTGCGCAATCCTCAAAAAGCCTGGAGGTGCTAACATATACCGCGTCTTTTAACGTAGGCTTGCATAAAAGGCTGGTCAATTGACATCCATGCTGATATCAGTTTAGAAAATTCGCAGTGGTGAGCAGGCAAAAGCAGTTAATTATTCTTATGGTCTTAAGGTCTTGCACGCAGAGTGCAAAGGTCTCATCATAGGTCAATCCCTTCCTGTGATTGTAACCTTGCACCACAAGCTAGTTTGTAGTTCGGCTATTGTACCTAGGTCCATTGGCCAATTTGTTTCTGAAGACACATCGAGTACCAATAATTGTTCTGCTTTTGATCTAGGCACAAGATGCCAAACATCTGTTCCTCCTGGAACTGGTTCAGCTCATCTTGCAATAGCCAAGACGTATAAGTGAGGATCTAGACAGGTGTTTACGCCAATTTTATTAGTTCGTGGGGTTTATATAGACAAGAAAAGAATCAGATGCCACAAAAGTTTTGGATCACAGTATTTCTACCGTTTGATATCCCTTGATTAATGTACTTAAATTTGTTCTGTGGGATGAGAAGACTGATATTTGTAACTTTTAAAACCAGTTATCATCTTGTGCATCTCTCTCGGTGGTTACCACTAGGAAACTTTCCCTCACTGTGATGCTACGCGCGCTGTTAAATTCCTACGGAGGACAGTTTGCTCAGTGTTCTGTTCCTGTTCACTATTGATTCTTGTGGGGTAACGAGTTAGTTGATACGTTCCCCCTGTAAGTCCACTTACTTGCGTTTTCACTGTCCTCCCGTGAATTGTCTTCTTCAGTATCTTACTGCATTTCAGACTCTCCATCACATTTGGTGGCTATTAGTAGATGAGTCTGGTTCCCTATTACCTGATAGTAGTTGGCCAGTCGAACTGTTCTCCAGTGAACTCCAATAATCCTATGGAGTCATCTTCAGTAACCTTGTGGAGAGTTCAGAGAACTGTTTATTCATTCAATAGTATTTCCATGACTTACTCTGTGTGAGGTTATCCAAGGAAGACTCCTCATCACTCTAGGGTCGAACTTTCCACAACTGTTCCTTCCCATTATTATGCACATAACATTACATCCAAAGAATTCTCAGAGTGTGGCAATATTGGGTTTTCTTACCATTAGGAGTTCTTTGAGGGTGTCTTCTTCAGAGTGGGACGAAGCAATGCCTCTGTTTAGGAGTGGTATACATGCTGTACTTACTGCTTCCTCCAGGAAACTCTTAGGGAGACACTTTCAATAAGCATCTAATCTAGCCATCTCCTCTAAGGTTCTGTTCTTCCTCTCTATATCCCATTCTGCTGTGGAGTCTTGTACTGAAGGATGTGGACTTACACCTTGTCCCTGGCAGTAGTTAGGTACTAGCATTCTCAAATTCAGTAATGATTCAGATCTTACCGCAACCAGGTGAACAGTTCATGGTTCGCAAATGTTTTTACGCAACACTCGACTCATCAATGTTTCATCTTTGGCAGATAAGAATAGAGTCCAAGTGTACCTGGAATATGTCATCAACCATAACACAAACATACTGTGTCGCTTCTGCTCTGGGCAGATAAAAGAAGGCACCTCTTCATTATTGTGCAATTGACACATAATTCTCGCAAAGCGCGCACTATCCTTCTCTGCCCCCTTGAAGTCTTCTTTGACGAAACCACCAAGTAAATCTCCAACTGCCTTTAASATTTCCAATCGATGGAATGAACTCTAAGGGCAATTCAGGCAATTCAATCCYTTTCGGTACTCTGTCAAGTGTTGTCTTCGACGGGCAAAAACCTAGGGTCCACTTTCTGACCGCCATGAAGCATCCATTGATAAACTAAGGCCCCCCCTGGAGAGCTTTGTCAATCTCGCTGCTATTTTCCAATTTGATGGAATAGAGTCCCTTACCCAAACCTACCATGGTAATATCATGCTTCAAATTCCACAATTTGATGATACTTTGCTTGAGATAGTCTGAAGCGAAGGATGATCTTATGACCTTAATAATCACCGCTTTGGACCATGGTTCCATTAAGGCATCACAAACTTCCTTTGACATGGGTAAAAATACCTCTGTTTTTGGATCAAAGTGAGACAGGAGAGGTATCTCAAACGTCTARGAAAGACTATTGTAGGGGAAAGTAGATATTTGATGATTTGGATTGAGGAYGATGTCTTTGAAGGAAGAGAAAGAGGTTTTTTGGTTTAGTGGTTGTTGTTGTTGGTTGTGTGGTTAGGTGTTTGTTGGGATGGTGCTGGTGGAGGTTGTTTTGATGGTGATGTTGGTAGAGGTTGGACTAATTTAGGAGGTGCTAGAATGGGTGGGACAAGTTTGCTCTCGCGCTCTCTCTAGACTCAATTCTATAGTTGTTGACATAGTTACATCGTTACATTTGTTAGCAAATAAACAATGGGTAGAAAAAGAAAGATGTCAGTGGTAGTAAGTTAGTAAAAGCCAAATGTACCAACGCCTGAGGCCCTGAGGCTGCTGAGAGAATGATAAAATGATAATCACATTACTCGATGGTATTGTTAGGGAACAATGGAAAAGATATACAAAATGAAGTAAATTATTACCTGACATAAATTAACGATAACAAGAATAAGAAAAATGGCACGAACGGAGGAAGAAGACGACCCGGAGAAGAGAAGAATAGCAATTTGACAAAGGAAAGAGAAAGTGAAGCGTACTCAATAAGCTTTCGTACTTGACCACAGTTTACAAATCCCAACTCTAGTTAAGAAACTACTTGTAACAAATGTTAACATTCAACATAAACAGAGGCCACTTGTTGACTAACGACCTGACCTTAGACCCGTAATTACTCTGTTAGTTCAAAGTTAGTTATTTGCAACTGGATTGAGTTTGAAGAGCAATCCACGGGATTGCCTTGAAATCTYTCTTATCTTATATCTCTATCCAAAAAAGTATTGTTATTAACTAGACACCAGAATTCACTATGACTAACTTAATAACTAAATTAGAAATCTAATTTTGTGTATATTGAACATCATATAACTATCAATAAACTTAGTAGTTTTGCACTACGTATGAAACACAATAAAAAGTTAACAATATATTGCTATATGAATTATTATATATTTTTGTCTATTATAAAATACTCTCTTAGTTTGTCGGTATATATAAAATTGTCGCACTGTTTTGTTATTAAAAATCTACGAAATCCCTACCCCTTTATGTTTTCCCTCCCAAATTTCTCTATCATCTCCTCCTTATTAATTAACTAGATAATACCCGAGCATATGCTCGGTTTTAAATAAAGTACAAATCACTCTATACTAAATTAAAATTTGATATTTTTAAATTGTAATTAATTAAATTAAGGTTTATTTTTGACAAAAATATTTTTTATATAAGTATATGAATTAATAAATAACCTCCAANCAAACAAGTAATAACTTGTTTGGGGACACAATGCATCAATACAGTTGGTTCCAAACTAACTATTTTCATACTTGCATCAACTTGTTTCCTGTTTTAGTTTTTGTCATCATTAAAAACCCAAGGAACCCAACACCATGCCTTGTTTTGGCATTCATGATGAATCAGCCTCGATAACCACTCCATACACAAGATGAAAATGTAAGGGGAGAGAGGGTCCCCCTTCCTTATACCCCTAAAAGGTTGGAAGGCTTGCCATTGATTAAAATTGAGGTGTGAGCCCCACAAATTGCACTCATGATTAACTGGATGGAGGTTTCATCAAAGTTATGTGAAATTAAGCAAGATCTTATAAATCCCACTCCAGTGTATCGTACGCCTTCTCCAAATCATCTTGAAAGAGAACCATCCTCTTTTCCCCTTTCTCCTTTTCATGCTATGCATAATCTCTGTGGTCACTATCATATTAGTGTTTGGCCCTCTATTGGAAAGGAAAGCATTTTGATTAGGGGATATAATGTGTGGTAGGGTATCCTTAAGCCTATTAACCAAGATTTTGGTGACAAGTTTGTAGAGTGTGTCACATACGCTTATGGGTCTATAATTTTTTATGGAAGTGGGTTTTCAATTTTTGGGATCAAGGCAACATTTGTACTATTGATAGCTTCAAGTATTCTCTTCATGGAGAAAATGTGTTGAATGAAACTACACACTTCCTTCCCTACTATAGGCCAATATCTGAGGTCGAAGAGGGCATGAAAACCATCAGGCCCTAGGGCTTTCAGGGCACCAATATTGAAAA
>SNQN01003297.1:12228-23453 GCA_008642245.1 Bassia scoparia | reverse complement strand
GGAAAATTTGTTGAAACACTACTCTTTTTTTCCAAAACTTTAGAAAATTAACTACCCGGATTTTTTTTATTAAAATAACTACCCGTTTTTTGTAAAAACATTAGAAATCCCTACCTCTTTTGGTTCTCCGGCAAACATAAACCTCAGTTTTTCCGAGTAATGGGGCCACATTATTATTTCCCTCCAAAAATACACTACCCTATGAAATTACCCATATACCCCTAAATACTTAATTAATCTACATCATTAATCATCCCAAGTTTCCCAAACCCTTTTCTTCCACTTCTTCTGAGTTCTGACTCCTTATTTCCACCCCTGTTTCCTTCCATCTCCTTTCATTTTCTTCCTTCTCTTCTTCAATCTGCTCTCTCTCATCTTTCATTGTTTCAATAACGACTGCTGTGGAATTAGCGTGGCTGAAAAAAAGCTTGAATCTTTATCAAAGTTGTTGTTTTGTGGAATTGAGGTGTTTGATTCCTTAAAATACGGAAATCAAACGATTAGTTTGATTGTTTAATATTACTTGTTAAATTATGTCCAGCATTCTTTATTCATTTAGTTTTGTGAATTAAGCTTGAGCTGACAATGCTAATTGCTAAACACATGCAGTTATATATCGTAATGAAGAACTCCGCAAAAAAAATTGAAGAAATGACCTAAATTGGGAAAAGAAATTGACAAAAATTAAGAGAGAATTGAAAAAGAGAATAAAATCTGAGATTTTTGGGGCAAAAAATTGATGAGAATATTCAGCAAGAAAATGATTTTTGGGAGTTCAGGTTGAGGCAACAATGAAGCAAAATCAAGCCTTTAACGAAGGAAATAAGAAAAAGAATGGACTCTTCTACTTCTTTCCCCTTCATCTCATCTATCTCTCTCCTCCAATCTCCATTTTCATTCTACTTCCCCTGAGTCCACCAACCCACCGCTGCCCCACCTTTACTCCTCCTCTCTCACTCAAACCACCACCACAATCATCCTTTCGTTCCTCTCAATTCTCACTCATTTGAGTTGCAGCATTCGAACCTTTCGATTTCACCGACTGAAGCAATCCTCCTACTAATCTCCTTGTAGTAAACTTGAAGAATCTCGATTCCTTTCTCAATGGTCGAAGGAAGACGAACCATCGGCACCACCACCAACACCATTAGCGGCGGAACCATCGCACCGCACATTGATTGAAGTTTAATCGACGTTTCGCAGTTTTTAATCGCAAGTTTCGACGCTTCTTCTTCTGGAGGCCATTGATAATTACTGATGAAGGAAAAAAAAATAGCAAATGAAGAAGAAAGAGTTAAAAGCTTTATTATTGTTCAAATTGCGGAAAAGAAAATGACAGAAATTAAGGTGGAGAATATGGAAGAGATTGATCCAAAGAATTTTTTTGAAGCCAATTGAACCATGGAGATTGAAGAAGTAAGAAATTAATTTGTTTTTTTTGGAGTTCAATATCAACCAAAAATTAAAATGAAGTAAAAGTCAGCTTTTAATAACTTAATCAAAGCTATAGAGGGCCCCACTCGCCGGGAAAACCGAAAACAGCTCGGAATCATTTCATATGCCTGAGAACCAAAAGAGTAGGGATTTCTATGGTTTACAAAAAAACGGTAGGTTATTTTAATAAAAAAAATCCGGGTTAGTATTTCTAAAAGTTTGGAAAAAAGAGGTAGTTTTTCAACAAAGTTTCCATATGAAAATTGTGCTTCTGTTTGCTCCTGTGGGGGAATAGTGAAAATTGTATTGTGTCTTTTAGCTTCTAAGTGCTAGTAGACATTTAGGATCGATATAGGTAAGCTAGGGCATTGAGCTGCTAAGTGAGAATCGTCTTGATCTTCTCCACGTGTAGTGCAACAACGTGCTCCTTTCATATAGAGTTGGTTTGTATATTACTTGTTTGATACCTTGCATTGCGGAAACAATCTGTGTGTTGTTTGATTTTCTAGTGTTTCCTTCAATTCATTACCAAAACTGCCTAATCACTCAACATATCGAGTAGGAAGAAGACTTTCCGTTCTTGCTTTCTTACTTTCAGTATTAATAATTGTATGCTACCTTCTGGGATACGTACGAGGATGCGTTGTCCTGTGTTTCCCTAAATCTGCATCCTATTCACATTCTAGGATCATATAGCATTGCTCCTCAGATGAGTCCGGAGTAATCCATTTTTCCTCTCCTGTATCTCCCCTCCCTCCCAATTTTGAATAGGTTCTCAGTTCGGTTGCCACTGTACGAAATTGAGAGAGGCCAGTTAGCTCCGTGAATAGATTGGCCTTCGGCCTTAGCTTTCACTAAAGGGTACCTCCTCTACCTCTGAAGGCACCTTCCTAGCCTTTCCATTAAAACTTTCTTTCTCCAATGAGGTCACCAGATACCCCCCTCTCTATTAGCTCTATAATCGGTCCTAGTGACCCGCTGAAAGTTGTGATTAGACAATTTCTCATATGTCTTTAAGTGGTGAGCAACTCGTGGTGAAAAGAGTTCTAGACTCCCTCTTTCTCAACTTCGTGTGTAGCAGCCATAAGCTGAATGTTCTTGACCAAATAAAAGAATAGCGGGTACAAACAACATTTCATCGCATAACAACCACTGATGTGTGGTCCTGCATAAATTTCTTAGGACTCCTAGACCCGAGAACAGTGCAGGCGTTTATTACTTCGGTATCAGATTCTTAGCCTAAAACAACGCCAAACTGATGAATCAAGAAATAGACTCAGTAATCTACTCGCAGTCCACACAATATCTGGATATGTGTAAATTGAAAACTGCAAATTTTATCTTAATGCTGTTACATTGATTATGGACAGTTATGGTCTGACCAACCCTAGGCAAGTGGGTTAGACTTGTTTTGGGTAGGCAACGAGCCAAGCATGATTTATAGATATTTATATTTATAATTGGATAAAAAATGTAAGAAAACATATAATTAAGGTTAATAAATGTACTTTGGGTAAAATATAATTCTATTATCACAAATAAATATTTATTATGAAATAGTCATATTTAAAAAAGATAAGTTTAGATTTTACATGTAGTATTTCGGGTTTTATTTACATGTAGTATCTAGTTTATATAAGGCAATCTACATTCTAAATTTCTAATCCACGGAAAGAGGTGTTACGTTGTCAACCTATAACAGTWGATTCTGATGCTCACAAGAGACTTGGCAGCATTTACTGTCTCAAAATTTCGATTAACATCACTCTATCCTACTTTTTCTGCTTCTATATATGATTCTCAATCAGATTTGAAGTACCATGACACCCAGATTCTGGATTGCCTGGTTTGTGGCAAATTACACCATGCACGTCAACTGCTCGACGAAATGCCTCAAAGAACAAACCGCTCGCCAGTTGTTTCATGGACTTCTTTGCTTACAAAGTTTAACAAGAAGGGTCTTGTTAACCAGGCTAAGGCTTTGTTTGACATAATGAAGCACAAAAATGTGGTTACTTATAACGCTATGCTATCTGGGTACGTGAGTTGTGGCAGATTAACTGAGGCTTATCGGTTTTTCGAGGCAATCCCGGTGAAGAATGTGGTGTCGTGGACGTCAATGCTGTGTGGGTTCATGAACTCTGGCATGGTTGAGGAAGCCAAGGCGCTGTTCGGGMTGATGCCAGAGAAGAACCTTGTCACTTGGAATTCAATGGTAGTTGGATTTTTAAGGAATGGGATGGTGGAAGAAGCAAGATTGATGTTTGACGCCATGCCAGGCCGCGATTCAGTGTCTTGGAATGCAATGATTGATGGGTATGCAGAGAATGGTATGATGGAGAAAGCCAGGGAATTGTTTGATTGTTTTGTGGAGAAGAATGTCATTACATGGACTACTTTGATTTCCGGGTATTGTAGAGCCGGGGAGGTGTGGGTGGCTTATGATTTGTTTCGGGGAATGCCTGCGAAAAATGTTGTTTCTTGGACTGCCATGATTGGTGGTTTCTCTTGGAATTCTTACTATGAAGAAGCTATATCCCTAGCTCTAGAAATGAGGCGGGCAGGTGTCAAACTGCACGAAGAAACGTGTATTTCACTAGCATATGCTTGTGCTCACATGGGTCTTCCTCGACTTTGTCAGCAGCTACATGCTTTTACAATTGCAAATAGTTTTGAATGCCATGATCACAGTGGACGCCTCTCAAGTAGTCTAATTTATATGTATTCTAAATATGGATTAATGGATTATGCACAGGCTATCTTTGAGCGAAACACAAGGACTTGGACAACTCAATCTTGTAATGCTTTGATCAGTGGTTATATTCTGATTGGAAAGTTGGACAAAGCTGAGAATATGTTCAAGATGATGCCTAAACATAATAAAGTTTCCTTGACATCTATGATCACTGGGTATTTTAATGTGGGACTAGTAGCTAAGGCGAATGAATTGTTCAATTGCATGACTGACAAGGATAACATTGCATGGACAGTAATGATATCAGGGTATGTGCAAAATGACATGTTTCTCGAAGCTATGTGCTTGTTCTCAGATATGTGGATGCAAGGCGTGATACCTTTACAGTCTACCTTCTCGACTCTTCTTGGAGCAGCTGGTGCTGCTGCTCACCTTGATCAAGGCATGCAGCTGCATTGTTTTTTGATAAAAACACAGAGGAACATTGACATTATTCTTGAGAACTCGCTTATCTCAATGTATGGAAAATGTGGTCAAGTAGACGATGCATACCAGATTTTTTCAAGCATGGTTTACAAAGATTTGGTTTCCTGGAATTCAATGATTATGGGGTTTTCGCATCATGGGCTTGCATATGAAGCTTTATCACTGTTTGATAGCATGCTGAAATTCAGGATACAACCAAATTCTGTTACATTCCTTGGTTTATTGTCTGCATGCAGCCACACAGGGCTAATGAAAGAAGGTTGGCGATTGTACAAAGCSATGGATGAGATATATGGGATTCAGCCAGATGAGGAGCACAATATATGCATGATCAACCTCCTAGGACGTGCTGGAAAAGTTCAGGAAGCTGAACAGTTTGTTTTGAATTTACCTCAGGAACAAGGAATTGCTATATGGGGTGCAATGCTAGGTGTATGTGGAGTAAGTGAGGAAAATACTGAAGTTACTGGTCGTATTTTGCAGCGACTACTTAAGTTAGATCCTATGAATGCACCAGCTCACATTGTTCACTGCAATATGCTTTCAGCAGCCGGCCAATATGGAGAAGAGAGAATGCTTAGGGAAGAGATGAGATCAAAGGGAATGAGAAAGCTTCCTGGATGTAGTTGGATATCCAGTGGGGAATGAACTCGTGTGTTTCCTTTAGGAGATAGATCACAATCTCCGATGTGGATAAGTTATGCATTATCCTTTTGGAAGATATGGATTACTTGTTTGTAATATACAGATATCATCAGCTGAAACGATAAATTCAGGCTTGATGTGACATATACTGACGCTAATATATACAAGTATATTTTTTCAGCAGAGCTTTTAGTACCTCCACCTATGATTCTATGAAGACTAAGATTCCYAAGTAGTGGGAAGAACTTTGAAAAACCTTTCGTGTGGTTMGTTTTTTCCCCTAATGAGATGGGAGAGCAGCAAGCCAAAGATCTTATATTAGCAGTCATTGAATTAATGGCTCATAGTTGAGGTCTACAAGGCAAGAACTCTCATGTGTTAGCAAGGTAAATAAGTATTACCATTTTTTGTGGTACTATTCTCAGCTCCACTGTATACGGTAGTATGAACTGTATGATACTGTGGATGGGTGGGGAAAAAATTGTGATTCGTGTGTCCATTGTACTGCTCACTAACAATGTTACCTAAACAAATTATTGACTTAAAGTTTTTAGAAAAAATACAAATTGAATTGGCATTGATTTCTTATTAATATTTTTTCTTATGCAATTTTACTTACAAACAGGTTGTTGTGGCTAGCTGAACATGTGAAAGAAGCTTAATGATTTGTATAGGCATTTGAAGGAAGGATGCATATAGTAGGAGTTCTCAAGTTCTCTTTATGGCAACCAGATCAAAAAGAAGACATGGTGTAATATCAGGCCTGCTATTCTAAAGTTGAATGAATTCATTGATAATCCTGGGATTTTGTTGAAGGCATTATCCTACATCTACAAATGCCTTGCATATGCTGAAAGTCGTCCCAGAATGCATGCAGATTTCAAGGTGCAACTTAGTTATACACTTGTACTGCAGATTATTTTCCCACCCAAACATTCTTCTGTTGAAACAACTGAAATTTACATTTGCAAAATGTCTTTCCAAAAAACCCTTTGCATATGGTCCATGCACAGAAAACACTCCTAAAATGTACTTCCTCCGCTCTTTATTAGTTGCATCCAAGCTACACTCTTGAAGATTCATTGTGAGTGCATACTTTACTGATGAAAAGGTATTGTCCACTCCCTAGTTTCGCAAATCATTCTGTTTGTTGGATCAGCATTCGCGTCCTAAGTTCAAAGGTTCTTTGTAGCAGTGTAGCCATTGTATTTATCAAAATTAACATGACCTTGCTCTGCCAGAAGAAAGTATTTGTTTKGTATATAATCTACTGTTATTACTTTGAACCTTCTGTAGTTCTGTGAACTAATGTGTATATAATTGCTACTACTCTTTTATGTCATTTGACTTTTAATGTTGAACCTTAGTAAAATCCTGATGCCTTGCTTAATCTGTTAATTAAGCAACTACTGTTGCATTTTGTTCACAACAATATAGTTTGTTGGTACATATTAAGCTACCAGACCTAATATTAACCAAAGCCCATATAAGCAAATCCAGTGGGCCAGTATACATGTAAAAGTTAAGGCCCAAAGGAGACAAAAGTGCTTACCACTTAGTCAAAGTTTGGTACATGCATGGTACACCTAACCTGGTAAGTTATGTGCCACTTGTCATGCAAAGGTTACATATGCTCATGCAAAGTATAGTATAAAAGGCAGTCTTGGGACACCCAGATCTGGTAAGTTCACTCGAACAAACACTACCTACTTTCTCTCTCTAAAATATTTAACACCCTCGTAATACTCTATACCTCATCGGAAGGGGCTGTTCCTAGGTTGCCCAGGGTAGTTCACCACCGAGTTTGTAGTACCAGGATAGCAGGCCAGTTTTAACCACCCCGCAACCGGCTCGTTGGCCACGTGCCACGTCAGCAGTACAATTATTTGTACCAACAATTTTGCGCTAGAAGGAGGGTCGTTAGTGCCACATATCCGCGTGGATGGATGATGGGATGCATCCAACCCAAGATGTGCCTGTGTGAGGACCTGACCCTAGGAGGCCAGGGGTTATCTTCCACCGCAAGAGTCGTCTCCTTGAGGCGCTCCAGAGTCAGCAAGGGCACCGGTGAAAGCCGAAACAATGCCACCACCATCTCAAAATCACACCGCACCCAAGCTCCCAGGGAACAATACCACTGGTTCTACGGACCTGGTGGAAATATCATCATTGCACCTTACTCCCTCCAGGAGAACACGACGTCATTCTACGTCCACCGGTCCAGACCAGGTGCGAGCATGCAAAGGAGTGTCCTTAATGTGCGACTGGCGTCCTTTCTAGTTTAATGGGAAGCACTTCTGAAGTAGAACCAAACAGGAACATGACCTTTCATACCAAACCTACTACTCCAAGTGCTCTACCAAGACACCATAGTAAGGGTGGGCTGGAACCACCCAGACCCACATGTCAGAAGGAGGTTAAATTACTACCACCTCACTTCCATCCTCACCATCCTCGTTCTCTCCATCAAGGTAGGAATATTACCAGAGAGGCTAGATGACAAGACCTGAGTTTAGAATACGCAAAGCCCTGTGCACATCATCATGGGCAGACCATGGATAACACCCAGACCTGGTCTCGAGCAGAGATCGGCGTTACCTCCAGAGGACTACCAGGCCTGAACATGCAAACCAGGCATGGGCACTCATTTCTGACACGCTGGGGGAATCGTCTCTCGGTCTTCCATAGGTTGGGAGAACCAGGTCCTCACAAAGCCAACCAGCAGCAGAGCTAACTCAGGCCAGACATAGTTGCAGTGCAGCTGCTGGAATCAGGTAATCCATCCTCATCACCATTTGGAGAGGAGATATTGAGATCTCGGTCTCAGAAGTCAAATAGCAGCCACATCAAGTTCGATGGGTACTGGGACCATGTATCTGGGAATTTGTATGCAAACTTGGTGCATATATCTTTCTACCCCCCACCGTTTGTGGAAATTTGTTTTTTTCAAGCCGTTCAGGAATTTCCCTAGTTAGCATTCACCAGACTGAAGGGAAGAAATCGTTCAGTTGACTCATGTTTAAAACGGGAAGGATGAAAGCATTTTGGCACGTGACTTCTTACCAGGTTCAACAAGGAGGCCATAATGGTTTCCAGGGTCAAACCTGATATGATACATCATGGCTTGATGCAGTATGGCCTGAGCCTGGTCCTTCAGGAACCCTTACCAGTCTAAGTGGATACCCTGGCAGCCAATGCGCAATCTCAGATGGTATATATCACCCTGGAGGATTAATAAGACAGCGACACAGGTAGTACCACTGCACCAAAAGCAAGAGACGCACAAAATCACTTCACTGCCTGAATCCGGAAGGATATTGTCGGGACTAAGAAAAAGAATAAGGGAAATGCATCTATCACTTCATCTTCCTCCACATCTTTAAAGCTTCACTCCACCAACACAACCTGCTTTTTCATAATAGGCTTTTGTGATATATGCAGCTCTACAAAAGAAGTTACAAATGGGACCGCTCCCAAGAGTCAATAGCTGGTAGATCCCAACAAATATTTGTATTCCTATGAGTGCCCCGGTCATTCACAGAAGATGTGTTCCAGTTGTTTAGTTTAAGAACATATCGCGTTAACAGACCGCTAGCAGGAAGGTTTTTATTTTCTTTGGCCAGTGCAAGAAGTGCCTCAAGTTTTTTTTATAGACCAGGAGTTTTATACCAATAGGTCTAACAATGTAGGTACAGAAGACCAGAGAACCTTACAAAGATTATAAGAGACAGGGAGGCCATAATGAGATTTAGTCACTTTGGTCCCCCTATGTGTCTATATGGAATCATTTGAGTAAATGAAGAGGCCGATTGGTGTTTATTTTAGACGTGCTGATTGTCTTTTTCCTGTCTGAATATACTTATCATTGTTGGACTACTATGTTATAGATATTCCTGAATTTAGTTTGACTAAGATTGTGGTGGGCTCGGTCAGCCTCATAATGACCCTTTAATATGCTCTGTTTCAAGTAGTAGTGATCACCTGGTCATTTAAGTCATTGATTGATGTGGGAGCTCTGTAATGTCCTCTATTACATGTCTATCAAAAAAGATGGGTTTAAGAAACATGGAAGCCCAGTCAGGAGCCCTTACTAACAGGCTTTGGAAAGCTCAATCCTCCAAAAGAGGTGAGAATTAATTTGCCATGTTTCAACCTGGCTCGGATGAAAGAAGCTAGGCCAAGAACTGTATTAATCAGGTTTTAAGGTGGGTGTAGAGTTGTGTACTTTCACCATACAACAGCCATTATGTGCAGCGGCGAACAATTTCAATGAAGGTTGGTGTGAAAGGTGTAGTATCCATATTCATCTTGTGTTGTGCTTCAAGTACGTTTCAGACACTGGCAAAGTTGCAGTTCTGAAAGGATCTCAAGTAGCAGCCATATCATGCCAGTTGGCCTTGGTCAAAACCTCAAGGAAGGAAGATTCAGTCAGACTTCAAAAGCAGGTTGATGAAATGGAAGCTGAAGCCAATCCTCAACCATTGAAGAAGAGAGTAATCAAGGTAACTGGTCCAGAAACAGCTCAAACTCTATCTCAAGAATCAAGCCAGTTCTCTACTGGTCCATTGATTGAATTGGATAGAGTGGTCATACCTCAGCCTGTTGAGGGTACAGAATCAATTCCCCTTGCTGAAGGAACTGAAAGGATGGTGCAGATTGGATCAGACCTGGGAACTCAAGAGAGGTGCAACCTGATCAACCTACTCAGAACTCATGAGGATGTGTTTTCTTATTCAGCAGATGAGATGCTTGGGATTAACCCAGAAATAATAGCACATCATCTATCCATTGATCCAGCCAAAAAGCCAGTGAAGTAGAAGAAGAGGCATTTTTCATCTGAGAAAAATCAAGCTATTGAAGKAGAAGTCAACAAGTTACTGGATGCAGGTTTTGTGGAGCTATGCCATTACCCTGATTGGCTAGCAAATGTGGTGATGGTCAAAAAGTCAAATGCAACTTGGAGGATGTGTGTGGACTTCACTGATTTAAATAAGGCCTGTCCAAAAGATTGGTATCCTCTGCCTCGAATAGATCAGCTGGTGGAATCAACCAGTGGTCATGCCAGGCTCTCTTTCATGGATGCTTTCTCAGGCTACCATCAGATACACATGCATCCACCAGACAAGGAAAAAACAGCATTCATCACCACCTGCGGGGTCTACAACTACATTATGATGCCATTTGGGCTCAAGAATGCTGGTGCCACATATCAACGAATGATGGACCCGGTCTTTGAGACTCAAAGAGGTAGAAATTTGGAGGTATATGTTGATGATACCATAGTGAAAAGTGTTCATCCTGAAGACCACACAGATGATCTCACAGAAACATTTGCTAACCTGAAGAAATACCAGGTCAAACTTAACCCAAAGAAATGTGTCTTTGGGGTTAAGTTTGTAAAATTCTTAGGTTTCATGGTTAGRCAGAGGGGAATAGATGCCAACCCTGATAAGGTTAAAGCTGCACTGGATTTGCCTYAGCCGAAAAGTATCAAGGACATCCAAAGGTTGACTGGAAGGATGGCAGCACTATCCAGATTCATAGCCAAATCATCAGAGAAGTCACAGCGTTTCCTCAAAATTCTGAAAGGGAATAAAGAATTCAGTTGGGGTCAAGAGCAGCATGAAGCTTTCAATCAACTAAAGGAGCACCTGATGAAACTGCCAACCCTAGCCAGYCCAATACCAGGTGAGACATTGTTCCTGTATATTGCTGTCAGTCAATCTGCTGTCAGGGTTGTCCTATTAAGYGAGGAGGACAAGGTGCAACAACRTGTGTATTTTGTGAGCCATYCCCTGACAGGGCAGAGACCAGGTATCRCATGATTGAAAAGGCTGCTTATGCAYTGATCACAMCAGCTAGAAGACTGAGGCCATACTTTGATGCACATCCAATTGTTGTTCTAACTGACCTGCCATTGGAAAAACTCTTTGGAAAAGCTGGAAAAGTCTGGTATGCTGACAAA
>SNQN01003296.1:39219-62807 GCA_008642245.1 Bassia scoparia | reverse complement strand
CTGCACGGTTCTTGAGGCCGCTGGTGAGGGGGTGAAGCCAGAGCTCTACAAGATTTTCGAGACAGCTGCAGCTAATTGTGACAATGAATCAGTTGTGTGGGTGAGTCTTTGCTTGCAAAAGTGATAGAATATTATGATCAAATTTCTATGCAGCTATATTGTTTYATTTTCCTGCAACAAAAAATTGCAGTGAAAGGCCAATTTTCTAACCTTGTCTCTTGAATACATAAGCATGCTAACATCAAACTCACTGATTGTCTAATTATACTCGGACTTTAGTATAGAAGTTTGCCCACCATGATGTTTTTTAAAACCATTCTTTGTTTGATGAAAATTACCATTAACCTTCAATTGAATGACATTTAGCAATTTATGTTGTATGATCTTGATGTGGCTCATTTGGACTCCTCAATTATAGCTTGGTAATCATACTTAGAGGAAATATCCCCTTATTTTCCCTTTGAAGGTATGCTTTCTAGTTGATCGGTTAGGAGACGAGTTCCACCRATCACACACTTCTTCTCATGTGAATGATGATCTTGTGCTTGTCACAATCRTTTTATCATTGGAACAATTATGGCCTTAGATCATGCTAGAGAATTCTTTTCAATAATGTTCACTTCTTTGTCATCAATGATGAAGATCTTATCCCAGTATTGACTTGGATGTATCACATTTCACATCATTGACTTTTTGCTGCTAACTCCAGATTCATTTAGGATTGAATAGYGGCGCGCAAAGGTTTATCATCGAATGTCAAGCATTCAATGAAGCAACATTTCGCTGTCCGGATGAGCTAGGATGGCAACCACAAGTAATTTGGAACCTCCCTCCCATAWTATGKTCTCATTGAACTATGCTGCTTGGTWATATTCATCTTTAAAAATCATTGTCCTTTTATTTTTGCAGCAATTACCAATATTTCCTGATGACGGAGAAATATCTAAGATGAGACAGGTAATTACAACACGTAAATATTTTGTTACTCTTCWAAGTATTCTATCTATGCAAGCTATTATGTCAAGAATATGGTTTTGACAGAGTTCATATTTTTCTTGTACTTGTTATATATGCTTGTAAAAAATTTGACTTGTATTGCTATGTTATAGCTTGTTATCATTGTTGTTGCAATTCAAAAGTTGAATCATACTGTAAAATTGAGCCTTGTATAGTTGGAAGTCGGCTTCACATTGTCATGGACTTGCTAACATTGGATGATGTATTATATTTAACTGCTGTTATCCAACTAATGTAAAGGTTGAGTTGCTGAAAATTCTCTTTAACATGTTATCTGATCTTCTTGTGCATGATGAAACTATAAAGACGAACTGCTCTGTGGAGGCAATTTTTAGYTTCTTGAAGAAGAAAGGCTTTGACGTAGTAACCTCCAATGATGCTGGTCGGTTCGTATGTAACTATTTGTACTATCACTCTCTCCGATTTGCAGAAGCAAAAGGCCACAAATCTCTTTTCGTGCACGTTCCCCTTTTCTCTAAGATCGACCAAGAAACACAGATGCGATTTGTTACCTCCCTCCTCGAGTGTATTGCAGCTACTTGTTGATACTCTGAAGCTCCAAAAGTGATTCTATTGGCTAGGCTTGTATTGATGTTGTATAATGGTGCGCGGTGCCGGTGTGCCCAYGCTTATCTTATCAAGAACTGTAGTTTTGACATTTCCCTCACCTTTTCATTTATGCTATATTTGCTGCTTATTAGCTCTTCTTTATGCTAATCCACAGATTTGTTAACAAAATCAGCTGTAGTATTAAATGATATGATCAACGATTAAGACGCCGAATGTAGTAATAGTCTAATAGACAAAAGTGTGATGGTGTGAACTGAGGAGTAAAATGAAAGGTTAGTACAATCATCAAGTTTACCTGTTGTAGTGTTGTATTGCCCACATTTTGCACAGGAAAGAAGAGGATGTCTTAGTCAAGTAACTCCCTCCTGTAACGCAATAAAATTGATTTTTTTACGCATTTTGAGGAAGAGATTTAACATAGTAAACGAGTAAATTAATCAAATAAAATTAACAATAAACTTATAACTTATGTTTCATTGTGTTAAATTATTTTTACTAATTTGCTCGTTTAATATTGTGAAATCTTTACTAAAAACACGTGAAAAGTCAATTGTTTTTTTTATTGCGTTATAGAGGGAGTAGGTTGCTTTAGTTGCTGAAGTGGATAATAATAAGAAAGATAGTGATGCTTTAGTAATAAGGTATCAATATCAAAATTCTAGGCATGAAGAAAAATTGGACAACTACCCACTAAGGAACCACACCTATACCTAGTTTTTGTGTAGAGCTTTCAATATATTGCTACAAAGAGAAAAGAAAATACAAGTATATAAGTTTTAGCTCAAAATATGGTAAATGATTGCGTGCGTGTCAATGAATTATGGAGTATATGTTAAAGTATGTAAAATGAAATATTTATGTCGCAACAATGTGTATAAATGATAAAATTATCATGTTGTTTTGTGTCATGTCAAGTTCGACTTTTTTATTAGAGATTGTCATTGGTTGAAAGACAAAAATTGTTATTGGGATGCACCAATGATTTTTTGATGACCAAAATTGTCATCAATGAAGTTTCATGAAACTCTTCATTTATGAGGAGTTTGATGAAGGGAAATGATCAGGGGGCCACGTAAAGTTTAATTCAATTTTTTAAATGGTTCTTTTGCATTTGTAAAAAAAAATTTAAAAATAAAAATATTAAATTCTTATTTTTCGAGATCTATAAATAGACATTCATATTGCAATATTTTTCTTTCACTTTTCATTTCTCGATTAAACACTAATCTCGATTAATTAGTATCAAATTTAATTTAGTCGAATTAATTAACAATAAATAAAACAAATGATAACTTGGATGTGAGAGAAGTGTTGTGGGGTATAATTAAAAAGGTGGAGAGAGATGGATGAAGAGTTTTCTTGGTGTCATTGTGTAATGTAGATGAATGAAATTGTCTTAAGATGAAATAATTGGTGAGAAAATGGTAAAGAGAGATGGATGAAGGGAAAAATCCTTCAGATGTGTGTTGTTAAGTTTGTGTTCTTTTAGTGAAACTACACATACGGAGTCAGTATTTAAAATTTGTATGCGCATTACCACTTGAAATACATACAAATTCCATTACGCCCTTAGTAACAGTTGATCCACATTCTACTTCTTTCTCCAGCCTTCTCGCCACCACACCTTGCAAAGGAGTTGGCAACACCATTGCCTCACTTCCCACCGCCTTGCCATTGCCAATAGAAAATATTGAACAAGGAAGATATTAGTAATGGTGAATAGGTAGCATGGATACTCCATTTCGATCGACGTATCCGTATATAATTATCGTATGATACACTTAATCAATATTTTAAATATATACTTCGTATATTATTAATATCTTTATATTACTTAGTATTACCTTTTTTTAATTTTTTTCTTATCTTTTTTAATCAATTTACAAGTATAAAAAAATAGAAAATAATGAGTCAACCCTAATTTCTTCATCTTTCTAGCATTGGCAGTTTTGACACTACTACTTAAAAAGCGAATACTGTAGAGCTACTACTAATAAATGCACTAATAAAACGACATCATTCGCCCAAATATTGGAGCTTAAGTTCCTTATTACTGGCAAAAATCTGCAATTTATCGTTGTTTTCATCTTGAATCATATTATAATAAGACTGATGCTTTGATTAATCTATTCGTACAATCGTGCATAGAAAATCTGTCAAATCAGGATCTTTAACTGTGCCAACCAACTGTTCGACGAAATGTCTCTTCGAGATGCAGTCTTTTATAACTTGCTTATATTGGGTACAAACGCAATGGAATGCAGCAAAAGGCGTTTGAGATTTATCTGAAATGGTTTTCTCAAAGTTTAGAGAAAAACCCTTCAACATTTTCCACTGTTATGAGCATTTGTAGCAACAATGGGTTTAAAATTGAGGGGTTTCAAGTGCATTGCAGAGTGATTTCGCTTGGGTTTTGTAGGATTTGTATATTGGTTTAGTTCAATTGTCGATTTTTATATGCAATTGGGATGTATTGATGATGGGTTCAAAGTATTGGATCAAATGCCTGAAAGAAATGTTGCTGTTTGGAATTTGGTTTTGCGTGGATTTTGTGAATTGGGATTGTGGGATGAGGTTGTAAGCCAGTATTATAGGGTGAAATTWGATGGGGTTGTGTTGAATGATCTTATGGTTTGTTATTTGCTTAAGGGTTGTTGTAATGGGAAGTTTGTATCTCAGGGAGAACAGTTGCATTGCCATGCTCTTAAGTCTGGGTTGGTTGAATCAAATAGGTTTGTTGCTAATGCATTGGTGGATTTTTACTCTGGTTGTGGAACTTTGAGTGATGCCCTTAAATCATTTGAAGTTCTTCCTTATGATGCCGTGATTTCATGGAATTCGATTGTTTCTGCATATGCTTATAGTGGGATGTTGTTTGATGCACTTGAAAGTTTTGCAATGATGCGTCAGTGGAGTATGGAACCATCTGTGCGCTCAYTTGTAGTGCTATTGAATTCGTGTAGCAAAAGTGAGAATCTTTTTGTGGGAAGGCAGTTGCATTGTTTAGTTCTGAAATTGGGATTTGATTGTGGAAGTGTCTATGTTATGTCTGCCCTCATYGACATGTATGGAAAATGTTATGAGATTGAAAGTTCTTTAACTGCATATGAGGTTTGCTCTTACAAATTTGTTAAGGAATGCTGCAATGCTCTTTTGACATCTTTGTTACATTGTTCTTATGTTGAAGAGGTGGTTGATTTGTTTAAATACATGGTTGATGAGGGGATAGTGTTTGATGAAATCTCCTTGTATACTACACTAAAAGCATTGTCAAGTTCTTCTTTTGCAAACTTATCWAGCTGCGCATTGCTTCATTCTCTTGCTGTTAAGTGCGGGTTAGAATCTTATGTCATGGTCTCGTGCTCACTGATTGATTTCTATTCAAAATTGGGTGAGGTTGATTATTCACGCTGTGTTTTTGAGGATGTACTTTCTCCCAATGTTGTCTCCTTTACATCAATGATCAACGGGTATGCCTGGAATGGATCAGGAAGAGAATGCTTAAAATTGCTTGAATTAATGTTCAAAAAGGGCTTGAAACCAGATAGAGTGACATTCTTGTGTGTCTTGATAGGATGTAACCATTCAGGTTTGATAGAGGAAGGGAAAAAGGTCTTTGAATCCATGAAATCGTTTTATGGTATCGAACCTGATCAGAGGCATTATTCATGCATGGTTGATCTCTTAGGTCGTGCTGGTTTGGTATATGAAGCTGAAGAGTTGTTGAACTTGTCATTGGTAAAGGACGATTCTTTAATGTGGAGCTCGCTGCTGAGAAGCTGTAGGGTACACAAGAATGAAGTTGTTGGACAAAGAGCAGCAAAACACTTGATGAAACTTGAATCAGGAATTCCTGGAGCGTATCAGCAAGTTTCAAAATTTTACCATGATATTGGAGATTCTGAAATGTCCATGTATTACAGAGAGATTGGGATGACTAGACCATTGGTTGGGGAGATCGGCCACAGCTACATTGTATGAATTGTGGTATGTCACGAAGAAGCCATACAAAGCAATCTAATATTCTAATTGCATGTTCACATCATTTGGTTAGCATAGGATATGGCTTAATATCAAAGATTCATGTTTATAGAATAGAACCCACATTCAGATGACCCTGGACCAACTATATACCTTAAAAAAACAAAAGAATTTTGGCTTCAAGCCTTGGGTAGCCAGGAAGCAGGCTCCTAGAAGCTTGTCTATTTTGGAAGAGTAGAAATTAGTTAAGTAGTTGACCATAGCATTTTCTTCTTGATTTAAACATTTCTGTGTTTTTTTTAGTGTGTCTGATTCTTTTGCATCACTCATATCTTTCAGTTGTTGGCCATTGGACTGCCTGATAAAGTCAAATATGATATAAATCAGGTGCTAGTGAGAAAGCCCATGAACTTTTTGACTGTGAATCTAGATTCTATTGGTTAAGAGTAAAGCAAAGATATGTTAAAGAAAATTTCACTTATACTTGAAGTGTAGGCATGGAGAAAGTTTTGGCTCTTCATCTACTTTCAAGTCAAGCCAAATTTTCACAAATCTCTTTATTGTGGATACTAATCTATGCATATAAATGCAAACCCATTGTCTGCTCATATATTATACAAGTCTAACAATATTTTAAATCATACAGAACTCATAAAAATTATGGAAATATTCTTTGTTATTCTCCTGAGCTTATTGATCACGACTCATGGAACTGCAGGATTTGGGGTAAATGATGATATTTCTATGTTTGGAGAACTCGAAAGCTTCGACATTAGTGAAGAAGATGAGATAGATCCTTTTGAAATGCCTTCTTGGACCAGTGCAAATTCTGCAAATACTCTTGTGAATGTCGATAGCTTTGGTGCTGCTGGAGATGGAACTTCTGATGATTCCCAGGTGATCCTCAAGTGGCAGTAAACTCCATTGACTAATGAATACGGGCATGCATGTCTATGTTCTGACCAGTGACAACACTTTTTTAACCTTAGTTATCTCTGTGAAACTTTTCAGGCTTTCTTAAAGCGCATGGACAGCGCTTTCTACGTCAAATCAGTCCTCTTAGTTCCTGCAGGCGTCGTTTTATCTGTTAATCCGACAAGATTTGAAGGTCCTTGCAGATAATTAATTGTCCAGGTGAGTTATTACTCAGAATTGTCAATATGTTCATGATTATATGTATTTGCTGTTATAAGAATTATTTTGTTACTGATTTCGTAAGTTTGGAGTGCAGATTGATGCACTATATTGCGCCAGAGAGCCCAATGAGTGGATCCGAAATCTTCCCGGATCTGTTGAATTTTCACAACTTGACAGGTGTCCTTTTCAGGCAAAGGAATCCTCATGGTCAGGCAGTAAGTGGTGGCTGATCCTGCAAAAAGAATAAGACCAATGTAATTATAATCTACATTCTACTTCTAGAATTGAATTTACTGATCAGTATCTAAGTACTAATTTGGTGTTTTCTTACATGATTTTCCTTGATCCCACAGCCATGCAAAGAGCACCTACAGTAAGTGTACCTTCCATTAACTCTGATTGCCACACTGTAAATTCAGACAGAAATGTGTGGTGGTGTGATTGGGGTGTGGTGTTGGCTTATGTTGTTTCAAAATTAATTGTATTTCATGTGATAAGTTTCATATATTTTTCCTGAAGCACTAACAATAGATTCGAGCTCTTCCATAAGCGTCAAGGACCTTACTATCCAGAATAGCCAACAGATGCATTTTATTTATTGCCCGCTCTGATCTGTGCGAGTGTCAAATGTATAATTGCTCCCCTGAAGACAGTCCTAACACTGATGGAATACATATCACTGCATCAACAAATGTTATTCTCCTTGATTGTAAAATTGCACAGTAATCTCAACCTTGAAACTCCTATGTCCATTTATAATATATGTGGCTGCTACCATGTGTTAACTTAATTAAGAAACATAAAGAAGAATACCTGAAACTGCTTCCCTCTTTAACTGAAGACTTAAGTAGGCCTTAGATGTTTAATTTGAAAGATGATCATATGTTAGTCTGTGCAAGTTCCACCTGCTATTATCATCTTCTTTTCAATTGGAATGTGCACCTTTTTTTTTTTATAGACGCCCAGAACTTGAGACCTTCTAACTTGCTGTGATTTAGTTGTTGTATTGTATATACTAGGTGATGATTGTGTTTCAATAGTCAATGCCAGTTCAGCTATCAAGATGAAGAGAATTTTATTGTGTCCTGGGCATGGAATTTAGGTATTCCTTTATTTGATCTTATGAGTTGATAACAAGTATCACTTTCTCTCTGAAATGCCTTTTTTTACACCTGACTGTTTTGTTTCGACTTATTGATTTTTTATTACAGCATAGGAAGCCTTGGTCAGAATAATTCAACTGGCATTGTCACAAAAGTGTTTTGAATGGTGCGTTCATAAAGAATGCAAGTAACGGTGTAGGATTAGACTTGGCAGTAATCATATTCAAGGAAATATACATACTACCCCTCCCTCTGGAAATTCACCCTTTGATAAAGTGAAAATTGAAAGTGGAGAAAGGACCTGATGTGTTTCTAGTTAAATTTTATGTATACCATCCCTTCTGTGAATACGACTATACGAGCACAGACGAATTATTAATGAACCAGCCACAAATCTTTGCGTAAAATGCAAAGAAATAAATAAAGTCACATGCATTATGCATTCCCAAATTTCTCTTATTTATTCCAATTGATTTTGTAAAGACAAAGATTAACAAGCACCCCCAAGGTGTAAGATAAGATAACTAAACATGAAATTTTAAATGAATCTAAATGTCGTTACATCGATTGACGCATGATTTTGCATGCATTCCAAGATTTATACTATTTTATAAATATATATTGTGCTTAACTAATGCCCGGAGCGTTTTTTACCAAAGTATCAATTGTAATCGTTCTTTGGACATACTATTATGAGCTTTGTTACTGGTTTTTCAGTCTAAATTTTGAATATTTTTTTGAATTTGAAGCATTAGAGCTTATATATCATTTCCCGAACTTCTTAYTACAGGGAGGATCTGGTTATGTCAAAGCAGTACGCTTTGAAAATGTGATGATGGAAGATGTCGCAAATCCTATAATTATTGATCAATTCTATTGTGATTCTCCCAATCCATGTGGAAACTCGGTAATTATTACTGTCCATTTTTCTTGTTATTGAGTTAGAAATATCATGTGGTTTCTGTTTGTGTAACATAGCTATGGGTTTCTTATATGTTGCTGAAAATATTCTTTTTAATATCTTGTGCAATTGATTGGACACATGTCACACATCATACATATATTGCGTAATTTATCAGAATTCATAAATTGCAGTAGTTAAAAGGACAAACCTCTCTGGTTGAACCATATATAATTTCTGAAATACAAAAGATACACTKACGAGAAAGATAAATATCTTTTGGAAAAMTTATTCTTTTTCTGGAAAACGTAAGAAACTCATATAAGAGCCCGGTTACAGTAAACATAAAARGGAAAAAAACATTGATCTTGACGAAGTGGCAACCGTTAGRCTAGCAGCTAAGTTAAAGCAAGCTGTCAGTTCGAGAAGGCAATCTCTTGAAAAAGTTGCTAGGAACTGAAGGCAGCTTGCTCCTGAACTTTGGATGYCTTAGGGTGTATAACCCTGCTATTAGAGCWACCACTCTGAATGGAGTCACATACAGAAGCACTGCTGCAGAGAGGGAGAACATTATAAATAAGCTCGTCGCTCGTGGATCTCGCCAGCTTAGCAGGGATTGGAATCTCTCCCCTTGAGTCGCTAAGTCTCCCACCACAGTTTGAATTCTTCCAGCCACACTTCTTAATCGATCATACCTCATCCTAACAATTTCATGTGGCCTGGAAGTAGGAAATGTATCAAATTCTTCATCAAGTTCATCTGGATGCACTGCTTCYGCCCATGAAAGTTTGTTATCCATATGGGGTGGGTTGCGTGGGCGGAACCTGTAGTTCCATAGACCAATGAAGAACATGTAGAGGCACATAGTTGGCAGTATTAATTCYGGATACCATATYAATATCAAGAAGAGAATGTGAACTAGGACTGAAGTAATAGGGTTTTTCCAATGACAAACATCACCAAACCATCGGCTTATTGAKATTGTGCCTGACAGGATAGACAYGATCCTGAAGAAATTAGCTTTGCTCCTTCTCATACTCCATAGATGGGAATCAACATCTAACATGTATTCTACTACCTCCTTTCTCAATGGAGGCTCGGCTCTGCCTAGCCGTGCTGCCACTATGTTCATGGCTTGAAATCTAAGGCTGTCAATTTGGTTTACTGTAAAAGGGTGGATGTAATGCATTTTAGGGAGCAAGGGATGGCCATACATGTAAATCATGTTGGCCAGGGAGAGGCTAGTGAATCTCACTGCTAGCTGGAGTTCTCCCATCTTYTTCACCCCACCTGGGTGCAGAACAAGKAGAGGGTAGGAATTGGCATAAACTCTATGAGATTCGAGTGTGGATAGTCTAATTCTTACCTTTCCAATTCGTGAATCTCTAGAATTAAYAGCAGCACCCTGCTTCTCAGATCCGCCCAAGTGGCAATTGTCAAACACTCCCAGMGTTATTACTGTACACGGGTCATAAACTTCCCACGTGTATTGCTCATTCCATTTAGGAGCAAAGGAATCCAGAATTGTTCTGGTCCGAACCCATTTCTGGCCATATTTCGCYACACARTATGCATCTGTGGTGCCTCTGCCATCCTTTGTCTTCATCGGAAGAAGACCTTGGGCTCCTAAAACACCCATTTCCAAAATCCCTACTGGTGGCTTCCAGAGTTGGCGTGCTGTTGGGCGCGTGTCACTGACATACATCGTTGATTCATCCAACACGTGATACCCTCCCTCAAGGCATACTCTAAGGTGCACCCTGCTCGAAAATTTCTGCTCCATCCTTCTATCAGCTTCCAAGGCTCCAAATCCAAATTTCTCCAGGTTGAACCAGCGAGAATGAACTGGCCTGTGGTCAAGTCGCTTTTCTCAAGAGTTCACTGGCAGCATTATCTTGCCTAGGACATCATCTTTTGCTGGAATGAAACATATCCTCAACACTGAGGATTAGCTGCTCCTCAAATGGCTCAGCTACTACAAAAACCAAGTCTTCGTTCCAAAGTGGATTCAGTGGTGTTAGGTGACTTACCTTAGTCCTTAAGATTTGGTTCCCTACTTGTACTTTCACAAGAACTTCAGGAGCTCTCCCTCTATCATTTGAATCACATCCTGCGCCTTTCAATTACGTTACTCTTAGGTACCACAATTTTGGGGTCATGTAAACTTTGATCGAATACTGAAATAACCTTCTCCCTGAACACAAGGCTGTTTCTGTAATGCCATAGGCTTCTGGAAAGCTTCATCAGCTTGCGTGCCATCAAACAGCCAACATATCTCCCCCATTCACCTTCCCTTGTCCTCGTCGATCCTCCGCCTGTACCATTGAGTGCAATGGGCTATCAGGCGGAGCTCTGGTGGAAACCTCACTTAGGTCAAACACCACCCTCCCAATGTACTCATCTCCCACATCTCTCTTTCCTTTAGAAAGACTTTCCAATGCAGATGCTTGGATACGGTCCTTTGAGAAAGCAAATACCGTGGTTCCACTCTGGATTCCTTTTTTTTCAAAATGCTTAGTCCTTTCCTTTGTAGTTTCCTAGCTGACTTCCACATAAGGGTCACAGCTTCCAGCAACACCACTGTGAGAAGATCTTTGGCTTTCACCACTCGAACATAAGGTAGTAAGTTTGCTCGAAAGATCATAAGTGCTACTGAATTCTCTCCACCCATTCACAACTTCTTCCACCAAAGCCGCCTCCATTTGGCCACCGCCTCTCCCAGCTGAGGGTTAGCATCTTTCATTTGTAATCATTTGATTCATTCCCTGGTTGAGAGAGCCTCGTTGCTTGATGCGGATCTTGTTATTGAAAACTTTCTAGGGATTTGCAGAATTGCTGATCTTCTGGTGTTAAAATTAGTGTTTCTAAAATAAAAAGGATGTGATCGGCGTGTTTTTGTGGATATGAAAAAGGCAAATGATCCAAGAAAAGATTTAACTGGCTGTGATTGTACTATACTCTATTATATTCTTTTCCCCTTTTCTTCTTTAATGAAGATATCACCTACAAGAGGCTTACTCTTATGGTTGACGTCTTCTACAAATAGTTTACAGTGGGATTTGTTTTCAGTGACTAGATAGCAACAATTGTCTATAAGTCGGTTGAAATATTCTGGAGAAGTGTTTAAATTGGCTTCTTTGGTAATGAAATCCAGCTTCCACTAGTATTCTAGTTGGTACTCTGGTATCTGTTTTAGCATAATGGGTGAGTGTGATCCTTAGCTTCCAGCTTCAGGGTCCTTTTACTTTCGTTTGTTGCTCCTGAAGAAGCTACGAGGAATCACTTCTGCCCAAGAATCTAAACTCAACTCCGAAGCAAGGAAGTTATGCTAAGAATGGGCTGTTTAAGCAAGAATCTTAGGCTGTGGGTGTCAAACCTTCCCACCCTACTAAGATAGCGTTTTCTGCCATTCATGTTTGAGACTATTAATTTAAACTCTTAAGCTCGGTGGTAATTGACAGGCATAAAACCTCTCTTCGAAAAGTGTGCAAGCCCACCCTTTTCTAGCCTTCCCTTACTGTAGAATGGAAAGAAAGAATGGGAAAGCTTGTTTGCTAGGTGAAAGATACGGTAGGAGCCTCACTTGTGTAWAAAGGTTGCCATTCATTGTATGACAGTATTAGTATAATGATGTGCCTTTCTTTAATTTTGTTGCTTTCATTTCTTTGTTTCCCTTTTCCCTTTTTCTCATTACGATCACATATTCACATGATCAATTGCCTATGTTTTCTGATCTCTTTTCCTCGCTTTTGTTTTTCGAATTTTCAGTCAACTGCAGTGCAAATAAGCCAGGTGATGTACAGGAATATTACAGGAACTACAAAGAGCAAGCAAGCAATGAAGTTTGCTTGCAGCGATACAACTCCCTGCAGTAACATTGTCCTCACAAACATTGACTTGCACCGAAAGGATGGCACAGCAGAGACATATTGCAACTCCGCCACTGGCATTGGGTTTGGCACAATCAATCCACCAGCTGATTGCCTGACATCCCATGACAGAGATTATTCTTGTCCCGATGAAATACAAACTTCCCAGCTTAGGGAATCAGTAGAAGATCATCGCATTGTTCATACAGAGCTGTGATTTTGCTTCCGTAATACTATAGGTATTAACACTTTAGTTTCGGGTTAAATCAAACTCAATTGCAATTGATGTAGCATACTTATGTTAGGGAAGGATATATCACTTATTACTTCCAACTTGGTGATTACCAAGTCTAAAATTTTAACTATTTTTCCTTCCTTTTTTCCCCCTTTTCCAAATTGGATTGTAATGATGCAATATCTAAGTGTAATCGATCGAATTTTTACAGAATGATGTAATACAAGTATATGTTGCTTGAGAGCCGCCGTACCGAAATATTTTCTCTTTGTTTCGAATCAAGTGTCTCATTTATTTACTTTCGCATTTATTCTGCTCCCGTGACTAAGAGCGAAGAAAGGCATATAATCTGGTGACCCTTCAATAATCGACTAATGGAGTTACTTTCACGGTATAAAGCAAGAGAGCTCTAAATTGGGTACATCATTTCCTATCTACTCTTAATTTCGAGAGTACTAATGCCTAAAAAAGAGATAGCTGTTGTTACAAGAGCTAATAAGTCATATTTACTCATTTGAAATCAACTAAAGCTACTAAAATTCCAACATACTACGATGAAAAAAAAAAAATTTAGGATGTGAATCGGTGAGTAAGTTGTGCCTTTCATTGAGAAGAGGCAAAGTACTACCATTATACATGTATTTAAAAATTAGGTATATGTGTGAATCGGGTGTATTTACCTTATGCTCGATTTAAGGGCATAAATCTATACTTGTGTATTAAGTTAATATCCATCAAGTAATCAACGAATGGAAAGAGGGTTATTTTGTAATTACTAAAATTATCACTCTTCGAACCATTAATAGTTTATATTTATATTTTTGTTTCATAAATTCATGCTCGGAGTACAATAAAAAGTGTATTATTCAAAGTTATGGAGTTTTTTAAAAAAATTTGTCAAATATATAACAAACAAATAAAACAAATTAAAATATATAATCTAAAGAAAATAAACATATAAATGTGTATTAACAAACTGTATATTATTTTATTGTATAGTTTTTTTAAAAAAAAATACTTTATATATAAATATAAATAGATTAGTACCAAAAAGTAATTCTATAATATTTTATAAACCTTAAATTATTATCAATGAGGCAAAGTGCTAAGGAGAAAGAAATTTCTAACCAAATTTTTTTTTTTTCTTTTTCCCATACAATCTAGTCCCACTTTTCATTAGTATGTGTAAGACGAAACTTTCCCTGATATGAACACCACCACAAAAACACCACCTTTCCTTGCACCCCACCACATCACCCTGACCGTTTATTAGCAGCGTTAATACTTAGCCTCAACCAAATGTCCTAAAATTGCAATGATTTTAGATAATATTCCATTAATTCAATGCAAATTATCACTGGTTAAATCCTTACACAATAATTGACTTAAACGCAGGACCTATATCGGAAAGAAAAGGTGACATGACAAATGTGACAATTAATATTAAAAGTACAAGTAATAATTCTTTTAGTTTATACAGTAGTTTTTAACAACAGAGTTGGCTATCAAGTCGGTAAGCAATTTGAACGTCAACTTAAGGAAAGTCTCGATTCTGAGTCTCACCGTATAGAAAGAGCAGAAACTCTTGTTAGAGACTCACCCTCATAAGATAGGTGTGCAATCCAAGTCGAATCCAGATGTAGTGGAGCTAAACTACCAGTGAACCGAGTAGGCAAACTAAAAAAATAATTATTTGTTTTGATAATCACTATCACTTAATTAGTCAGGAGCTCGATGAGGGTATGGAATGGTGACCTTGAAGAATATGAACCACTTGACTTATAGATGGACTTTCACACATTGCAAGGCTACTAAAGTCAGAGTGCTTGCACTCGAGCAACGTTTTGTAGTATACCTTTGTATCGGCATTAGGTCTCTCAATTCCATCGATCCATGCTTCCCAATGTCGACCCCATTTTTCACCATCAACCAAGCCTTTTCCACCTGTAACCAGCTCCCACACAACTCTAAACATCGAGTTTTTGAAGTGGAGACATGTTAACAATCCACTATTAGAGCCTGTACATTTGTATCCCTAGTTCCTGAAATCCTTTAAAAACTAGTAGGACTTGCTCCACTTTGATTCATCAACTTTGACAGACCTTAAATCAGCAACCATTGGTTGAAATTTTTCATCAAAGCAGTGTTTTGGGGTTTTGACATCCACAATGTAGACCCACTCCAAGCATTCATGATGTGCAGATAAGCTAAGCTTCTTGCACTTCTATAGAGCAATCTCATATCGCCTTTCCCAATCAATGAGTGGACAATAAATTCTCTGCTAGGTGATTGTTCTCCAGATCAAATCCAACAATAATTTCCTTCCACTGGAAACAATAGCCCATATAGGTTCAGTGGTTGAGTTCTCCAATGAGATAACTGCTACTAAGAAATCTCTTCACCTTGATCACCTAACATCTGAGAAGCTTCTTTGTTGATTTCAGAAACTCTTTCCATTTTCGGTTATCTTTTAAAAACGAACCCTTATGCTCCCCTCCCCATCTCTTTTGAAATTTCGAGTCAATCTTGGTGCTTTGCTCGAGCACTTAATTTGACCCCTAATTAAGATGCACCGAAATCAGTAGAACACCTATTTTCCAAGATCCCATACCCAGCAGAAAAAAATGAAAGTATTCAACAGTTGATTTATCTCTTTGACAAGTATTTCATATGCAGCCTGATCGACTTGTCTTTGTTGTCACCCCCTTACAGAGTGAGCTTTACTTACTTCACTTGGTTGTTTAAGGTGTCTTGGGATTAGGAGATAAAGGGTGCCATGATAAATAAGATGCTTGGTACCCTATTCAGCAAATGCTACTTTGGTATAACAGCTGAATGTGATGAGATCATTACTTGAGCAATTAAAGCCTTGAAATCCTGTAATTTTAAAAAGAGCTCATCATTCTTCAACTGTGATTAAGTTTAGCAAGATCTACCCACAGAATTCTACACGAGGAAATCAATGAAGTCGACCAGGACTAGTTTTAATAGCCGGTTTTATCCACTTGTACAGTCGTCAGATGACCATGGGAATCAAGAATGAATCTTCTATGCAGCCTCATCCAAAGTCAGGCACTTTAAACTGTAGGTAGCAGATGATTGAAAGTTTCCTTTTAGAACCAACACCAGCATTTCGACTATCATTAATGTGGCCTTCCTGCCTCCAACCAATGAACCAATATCAGGCCCATAGACCACAATAGATTCTTACTATATCAAAGAGTTACCTTGAAACATTGACAAATCAAAGTAAAGTTTTAGAGAAACCAAAGAGACATGCCTGTTCAAAATTTATAAGAGATAAACTGATATCCCTGACAGAGATTTCGCTTGCAGTATAGTTATTGGCAAGTACAAAACTTTGGCATAGGGTAGCTTAGTTATGAGCCTTTTAGAGTAAGGCTACCCGAGTCAGAAGCTGCAGGGTTGAACACTTGAACCTACAAATGAGTTGGATGACCAGACGGTATGAGCTTGAGTATCGCCATCTGTCAACAGCTTAAGCTCGGAGAGCTTCCTATTCACCGGTTGATCTTGATTAGCCATCCATACAGCAGTTTGTCAACAGAAGTTTGAACCAAATGGTGAATCAAAATGCAGTTACCAGCCTGGCAAAACCCTGCAGAGAAAACATTGTTAGGGGAAATTAAGATATCATGAAAATTCTACACAGAAAGAGACTAACCCTTCCTTGAAAAGGCCTCCATCATGCAAATTTTGGGATAGGAGCGATGTCAAGAACTGCTAAAATGAAGTAATTTTCCGTCACAGCTATGTTTGGGCAATCGTTTCATAAGATATGTAGTAATGTAGACTAAACAAGACGAAATATAAATTTATGATCATATGGGTAGGAGTGGTAGGATTGATGAGTAGAAACGAAGATGTTGTCTCCATGTAAGATGAAAATTCAAAAGCAGAAATAAGGATCACATCATCCTTTTTTTTACCCTAAGAGCAACTTCATTAAGTGAAGCTAGATTTGGACCTCAAATACTTCTGAAAACTATTTCTCATGGTGGTTGGTGAGACCAAACTGTCTATATGTTTTAAATGGGGGACTTAATTTATACTGAAAACTCAATGATGATTCCTAAGTCCGAACAGTAATGCTTTAAACAAAATGAGATGTAGATTAAAGAAAAAAAGCAATTGAAAGGTCATTGCTATTAGCAAACCCTTAATATCTCCTTTTAGATAATGGAGATTTAAGTTGATACAACACTCCCAATTACGTGGCCATCAAATTATGGATTGAATGTGTTTTAAGTATAAACCTTAACTTTGTTTTATACAAATATGATCTGGAAATTTATTGCACTCATGTATGTTTTCCTACTATGAGAAGCTGTAAAACTTACCAAAACCAAATTTATTACTATAYCTTCCTATTTCTGACTTATTATGCGAAGAAAAGGGCTTGTACTCTAAAAATTTCTTGCTACAAAGAGCCTAAGTTTTCCTTGCTACGAAGAACCAAGAACCTATAGTTTTTAGGCTAACCACACCACCTTTTTTAAAATTCTTACTGGCTACATGCACGAATAAATAACATTCACACAAGCTGTGGAGTATGGCATCCTCTCCATTTCTTTAGAGGAAATGGAGAGTCCATTCCTTTCATCTAGTGGTTTGAGAATCATCTAAATTTAACATAGTAAAAATTGTAAAATCCCCCTAATTTTTCCCTTAATTCATTCCCAACACTAGATAGGAAACGGACTCTCCTTTCCTCTAGAGAAATGGAGAGGATCAGTACCCAAGCTGTGGACTACAAAGTTTTTTAAAATAATATAATAATCTATAGAAATATATAATTAATATGATATATTTCATTATATATGGAAAAAATAATATGAGTTCACAAATACACAAGAATCAGGGATGAAACTTAGGTCGATCAATCAATCAAAACCTTCATCTCAAAGGTGAGAACAATTACATAAACCAAAGGGCTATCTCTATTTAAAGTATTAATCATCAACGGAATCCACTCCCTATGTTTTTTCAATCAAGAACCACTTGTTCATTGTACCTTTAAGTTAAATTGCAAATAATTTGCAAGCTCCAGTCTCCCTATGTCCCTTTACCTTGTGTGTACGCCAAGAAAACACCATTATTGGTGTTCCGAGTGCGTGGTGTCATTTGCATTGGCCAATGCCAATGTGATGTTTTCTTATTCTTCTTGGACCACATATAATGTAATGAATATTTGTATGTTTGCCACTTTATTGGCAATCAGATCACCCTATGTCATTGAAATGCACATTTCATCACACCCTCTACTAACAAGGATAATCCCCTTCTTCCCTTTGAATAAATGAATCAGTTCTACTCATAACAAAGATCATTTATTCTTGACATCCATTTAGGCTATGTAGTAGACAAATGAATCACAGAATCGTCATCATTTACTCTTTTTCCAAATAAAAAAGAAAAGGAAAATTTCAAATAACTACCCATATCATTAGATATTCGCTTACTTTTTTGCGAATAACTATCTATTAAAACCTAAATCCACTAACTATTGAGAATCACAATTTGTTGCGACTCACATTATAAACTTATAGAGTATATGAAAGGGTTTCAACAACTTGTGAATGTATATTATATGCAATGCAAACACCTATTGTCTTTGAAGCAAAGATAAAAGGAATGATAAGCTAGCCCATATATCAACATTTTCATGCAAGCTAAGGTAACTACATAAGGTATCATTTATCAAGGCTTTTAACAGAAAACAAGAGAATATAAATAATGAGTAACATATTATTGGGACCATAATTGATAAAACTATATATGCCCATTAAAAGTAAGAATATGCAGAAAATAGTAAAACTTAATTATGTCCTAGGTTATTTATTTACATGGATATATTCTAACCAAAAAAAAAAGTTACAATATGAGATATCATCAAGGGCAAAAGATTACAGATCGAGTCAAAAGGTAACAAAGTTATGTTGTCAAAACATTAAGGATGAAATGAATGATGACACACTGCTGAACCTCAAAATTGGATCCGTGAATACTAAACAAAACACAGCCTTTAACTTTGTAGGCCATCCAAGAATTGAAAATTGGGAGCAGACAAAAATGCTCTTGTCTTTCTCTAACTCTAGCCTAGCCTGCATTACTACGTGAATCAATTGACTTCATACACAAATGAGAGGAGGAGAAAACACGAGTAGTGATAGAATAAGAGCTGCCTACCCAAGTGCATTGGCAACTTTCGTAATTTTTCGCAACTTTCAAATATTGTTCATCTACTGTTCCACTATTCATCATGTCAATATTGTTCCCGAAACATATACTAACAGTGTCTTTAGAGGTACTAACATTTTCTAGGTATGCAAACATTGATCTGAAAAACGTTGAAACATTGCTCCATCATTTTTTGTTGCTGATCAAATATTACCGCGCTCTGTTTTGGACAAATGTATACTTTCTCAAGGAAAAACTTAGAGAATTACTAATATAAATAATAAGAAAAGAGTAAAAAACAAATACGTAACTAATGTTTACTTGGGGTACTGAAAAATAGGATCTTCACATAATTCACATGTCCTAACAACAGAAACAAAATTTTCTAAGCTAGATTTTCCCCTTTAGAAGCTTTTTAGTCAGCTTTTCTTGCGCACCTTTTGAACTTAATTTCAAAGATGATCCGTGAACCCCCTTTGTCCCTCTTTGTTTTTTTTTTTTTTTTTTCAATTACTTCCAAGAGTTAACTAGCTAGTCACAAACTCACAACTAACAAATTAACAATGAACGTTCAACTTGTAAACAAACGAAAGTGTGTGGACCTTGTGATTCACTAGATTGAATTGAATAAAAAATTATTCTTCACATTCTAAATATTTTTTTATTTTTCGTATTTAAGGTGTATTCTCTTTCATTTTAATAATTGCATTCAAGTTCAAATGCAAACCAAATCTTTAAGAGTTAGAGCCCATCAATTTAGATCAATTCAATTAGGGTGGGTTGATACAACTACAAAAATAAGGTTGAGTCAAATCATTTTATATAAGTTCAACCCTAATAAAGAAAAAAATAATGCATTTTTAAACTTTTTTAAAACATATATCCTTGTGTATTCTACATTATATTTTCCTCCATTCTCAAATACTTACACCTTTTTTGTATATGTCATTATTCACCAATGTTTTTCAATTAAATTTGTGATTTATACGTAAAGAAGATTATAACTCATGTGGGATCTTGTTAATTAGTCATCATGTGTAGATTATCAATATCTAATTGTACTCCGTATAATTTTTTCTTATGTACAATTATAGATTATTGTATTTGTAAGTTATTGCATTGACATTGAGAGAAGCATTAAAACCTTAAAGGATGCAAGTATTTGAGAACGAAAGAAGTATATCCTTTCCACATTTAGAATTTGTTACTACCTGGACTGAGCTAAATTAGTACCTGAACAACAAGATTACAAGACATGCATTGAATTGCAGGGATCATGCAATCTGATCTAACTATATAAAAACCCAACACTCCTATCATAAACATCAAATTACTCTGTTTTGGAGCATCCCAAAGCATTAATACAAAACTACAAAGTGCCAACTTGCAATCTAAAAATGATGGAACTTCAAATTTGTTTGCTCTTCTCAAATTAACCAAAAATGAGCAAGGAGATCGAGAAATTGGCTTTTACCGTTTTGTCAGTTTATACATCACCCTATTCTAGTAGCCACAAGGTAAAACTTTAATTAAGTTTATTTTTGTAACATAATTTTCTTCTATTAAGTTCACTGTTATATGTAAAACAAGGCATTGGATGGTAAGTGTTAATCACAAGATGAAGAAGACAACTTCAGAAACATTTTATGTCAATTATGTGTGGTTAAGAAGAGAAAGAATACTGGAGAATGACATTGCATGTGAACTAAACAAAGCCCAAACTGAATTATGTTACATGTATGAACTCCATTTGTTTTAGTTATTACAGTACTTTGTATTATTAATTTATAATTTGTTTTCTCTATTAACCTCAGTCTAAAAGCAAACATGAAATTCTAAAGGAAAATTTTTGTAATTGTTGGCCTCGTTGAAATTTTTTAGTAAACCTTTCACATTATCTTGGAGTTTAACAAATAATTTTCATTTTTAATTTTTTTAATTAGATGAGTTTAAGAAATAAATTACAACAAAATATAGAACACATATTAAATGTCAACATCTTTTAATTTAACCATCACAAAAAAAAAAATGACTTAAAATTTGCTAGATTAATGACATATTCCATTCCACAAAAGAGTTGTAATTCTTCATTGGATTTTTTCACTTTAATAAAAAATTGGTTAAAGAAAAGAAATGTTGAAAACTACTATTAAACTCTTAACACTCCTTTTCTAGATAGGTCAAGTAATGTTTTGTGTAGTCTTTGTTCAACCTACTTGGCAATAAGACATCTAAAATTAAGTCCAATCTTGAAAACAAGTCTACATAGACAAAACCCAGAACAACAAAAATAAAACCCAATTCAATCACATATTAAGATTCAAGACCTCATAGTTGTGGATTGGGCACTCATAATTAATTTCCTTTGAAACTCTTCATCTTCAACCACAACATTCAACATAGGAAGATATGGAAGGGAATGTACACCTCATGAAAATTGATATGGTTCACTAGCCCCTATAGGATGAAATGAAATAATAATGCTCATGCATGTGTCAAAGTGCATGCATGCATGTTTTCAAGGCATTTCATAATAAAACGAGACTTCTTAAAAAGGGTATTCTATTAATAATCTTCATCAACCAATTGCCTAACCACAAGGACACATATATACTTCACTTCATGTATGGTTTCACCATTAATAAAGCTAATAAGAGGACACACTCAAAAAGTAACGCAGTCCCCCAATCATCTTCGTTTAATACCTCCCATTAGAGATCACGAGAGGGACCCCCCCAAGGTTCACGAGAATGTGAACCCACAAAAAGACGGCTCCTAAAGTCACATCCACATAACCTAAAATTAATACAATAGAAAATAACTACTCCCTATAGTATTATAAAATTATAATTCCTTTGTTTTTTTTTTATTCCTCTCATCCCAGAGAGATTGCAACATAGAAAAAATTTATTACAAAGAAGAGATTTAAACAGAAAATAAATGAGACTCAAATGAAGTTTTCATGAGAAGAAAATAACGTTCACACATATCATTTATGAAAATATTGCATTCTTTCTAGGAAATTCTACAAAAAAAAAAAACAACATTGCAACCTTATAGAAATCCAGAGTATTAATCACTACATGTAGGAGTTGTATACTTGCACACATATTAACGAAAATGAAAGATAAAAATAAATAAGTACTCCGTAAAAGAAAAGTTAAACACAACAGACCCTCTATGTGAAAAGAAAAAACATAAAAAATAATTATATTTCCAAATATGAGAATACTAATGCAACTAATAAATTCAAACAAAAACAAACATTATTTCCTTTCTGACTTTCTTCACAACAATAACCTATTACGACTATTATTACTTCACGATTGTCATTATGTGATTATGTAGAGACGTACAGCCCTACAGCGCATCATTTTTCTGAAGATATTAAATGATTATTTTTATAGAGTTTAATTTTTAACCATGCAAGTCATATAAAATTCCCCCATTTGGCAAGATACAATCATTCAGATATAATATATGGTTTTATTGCTATCAGCCTACCATATTTACGTTAAAATAAGCTCTAATTTGCATGGTTGTTAAAAGTGTAATTAACTGWATGTTCCTTCTGGCTTCTTATACTGTCTTTACATTAGGCCAAAACTTCAATAGATACCCATCACACAACAATACGATAACAGACAAGTCATAACCTGTTGTCTATGATCATTTTATTTTTTTTCAGTTTCTAACTGATAATATTAAACAATGTNACATCTTTTAATTTAACCATCACAAAAAAAAAAAATGACTTAAAATTTGCTAGATTAAATGACATATTCCATTCCACAAAAGAGTTGTAATTCTCATTGGATTTTTTCACTTCTAATAAAAAATTTGGTTAAAGAAAAGAAATGTTGAAACTACTATTRAAACTCTTAACATCTCCTTTTCTAKATRGGTCAAGTAATGTTTTGTGTAGTCTTTGTTCAACCTACTTGGCAATAAGACATCCTAAAATTAAGTCCAATCTTGAAAACAAGTCTACATAGACAAAACCCAAGAACAAACAAAAATAAAACCCAATTCAATCACATATTAAGAATTCAAGACCTCATAGTTGTGGATTGGGCACTCATAATTAATTTCCTTTGAAACTCTTCATCTTCAACCACAACATCAACATAGGAAGATATGGAAGGGAATGTACACCTCATGAAATTGATATGGTTCACTAGGCCCCTAGTAGGATGAAATGAAATAATAATGGCTCATGCATGTGTCAAGTGCATGCATGCATGTCTTTCAAGGCATTTCATAATAAAGACATGACTTCTTAAAAAGGTATTCTATTAATAATCTTCATCAACCAATTGCCTAACCACAAGGACACATATATACTTCACTTCATGTATGGTTTCGCCATTAATAAAGCTAATAAGAGGACACACTCAAAAAGTAACGCAGTCCCCCAATCATCTTCGTTTAATACCTCCCATTAGAGATCACGAGAGGGACCCCCCCCAAGGTTCACGAGAATGTGAACCCACAAAAAGACGGCTCCTAAAGTCACATCCACATAACCTAAAATTAATACAATAGAAAATAACTACTCCCTATAGTATTATAAA
>SNQN01003296.1:4925-39194 GCA_008642245.1 Bassia scoparia | reverse complement strand
TATTGGTACTTTCTTGGTTATCTGTTTTAAAAAGGGATTAAATGGGGTTGGAGGTGTTGGATCCTTTTAAAGCTCCAGGGCTTTCAGGGGGTCCTTACTTTCGTTTTGTGGCTTCCTTGAAGGGAAGCACCGGAGGAAATCAACTTCTTGGCCCAAGAAATCTGGAAACTCAACTTCCGAAAGCCAAGGGGGAAGTTATTTGGCTTAAAGAAAATTGGGGCGGTTTTATGCCAAAAAAAAAGGGAATCTTAGGCTTGTGTCAAACCTTTCCCCACCACCTACTTAAGATAAGCGTTTCTTTGCCATTCATGTTGAGACTATTAATTAAAAAACTTCTAAAGGCTCGGGTTAATTTGAACAGGCGATAAACCCTTTCTCTTCGAAAAGGTGTTTGGCCAAAGGCCAACCCTTTTTTAGCCTTCCCCTTTTTAACTTGTAAGAAAATGGAAAGGAAGAAATGGAAAGTTGTTTGCTTAGGTGAAAAAGGATTTTTTACGGTAGGGAGCCTCACCTTTGTGTTTTAAAATAAAGTTTGCAATTCATTGCTATGTACAGTATATTAGTATTAATGATTGTGCCTTCTTCTAATTTGTTTGGCTTTCATTTCTTGTTTTCCCTTTTCCCTTTTTCATTTTACGATTGCACATTTTATTCACATGATCAATGGGGGCCCTATGTTGTCTTGGATTTCTTCTTTTTCCCTTCGCTTTTGGTTTTTCGGGGAATGTTTCATCCAACTTTGCAGTGCCAAAAAATAAGCCAGGGGTTTGATGTTACAGGGGAATATTAAAACAGGGAACTACCAAAGGGAGCCAAGGGGCCCAAGCTAGAAGTTTTGCTGCAGCGAACAAACTTCCCTTTGCCAGTAAAACAATTGTCCTGCCACCAAACAATGACTTGCACCGAAGGATGGCACCAGGGCAGAGGAACATTTGCAAAAACTCCCACTGGGCAATTGGGGTTTGGGCAAACCAATCAATCCACCAAGCTTTGATTTCCTTGACAATCCCCATGGGACCCCCAGGAGATTATTTCTTGTTCCCATTTGAAATACCCAAACTTTCCCAGGCTTTAAGGGGAATCAGTAAAGTAAGGGATCATCGGCATTTGTTCATTACAAGGAAAGCTTTTGTGATTGGGGCTTCCGTAATACTATTTAGGGTATTAAAAACACTTTAGTTCGGTTTAAATCAAAACTTTCAATTTGCCAATTGATGAGCCATTTACTTTATGTTTAGGGAAGGGGAATTATATCACTTATTAACTTTCCCCAACTTGGTTTGGATTTACCAAAGTCTAAAATTTTAAAAACATTTTTCCTTCCTTTTTTCCCCCTGTTTCCAAAATTGGGATTGTTTAATGAGCCAAAATCTAAGGTGTATCGGATTCGGAATTTTTACCCAGGGGATGATTGTAAAACCCAAGTATTTATGGTTGAGGCCGAAATTTCTGCCTTTGTCAATTTCAAGGGGTCCCATTTATTAACTTTATTCATTTTCGTCCGATAAGGGCGAAAGAAAGGGCAATCCTTGGTGACCTCTAAATCGGGGGGACTTAATTTGGTTACCCAGTTTCAAGTTAGGGGCAAAGAGCTTAAAATTAAGGACATTTTTTTTTCCCATTATTTTACTTAATTTCGGTTTACTAAATAGCTTAAAAAGTTAGGTTGTTTAAACAAGAGCTAATAAGTCATATTAAACTTTCATTTGAAATCAAAACTAAAGCTTAAAAAGGCAAAAAACAATCTACATGGAAAAAAAAATTAAGAGATTGTGGAATCGGTTTTGCCCTTGCTTGGGAAGGAAAAAGAGGGCAAAAAGTACTACATTATTAAATGTATTTTAAAAATAGGTGTTTGAATCGGGTGCCTATGCTCCCGATTAATGGGCCATAATCTATTACTTGTTATTAGTTTAAGATCCCACAAAGTAATCAACGAATGGAAAAGAGGGTGTAAATTACTTAAAAAGTCATTCTCTTCGGAAACCAATTTTAAATAGTATTATTATGATTTTTGTTCACTTAAATTTTTTCATGCTTTACCGAGTAACAATAAAAAAAGTGATATATTCAAAAATTTATTTGAGATTTTTTAAAAAAAATTTGTCCTCAAATATAAAAAACAAAAAAAAATAAACCAAATAATATATAAACTAAAAGGGAAAATAAACATTTAATAAAAAATGTTATTAACCCAAAAATTTTATATATTTTATATTTGTTAATAGTTTTTTTTTAAAAAAAAAAAAAACCTTTACTTTATATAAAATAAAAATTAATAACCAAAAAATGTAATTCTAATTAAAATAATTTATAACCCTAAAATTATTATTCAATTTAGGGGGGAGTGGCTAAGGAGAAAAAGAAAATTTCTTAAAAACCCAAATTTCTCAAAATTTCTAGTTCCAACTTTCATTTAGATTGTGTAAAGGGAGAACTTTTTCCCGATATTGGAAAAAACCCAACCCCAACCACCCAAAAAACAACCACCTTATCCCTTTTGGCCACCGCCCACCCAACCATCCCACCCTGAACGTTTATTTAGGCAACGTAAATCATTTTAGCCCTTCAATCCAAATTCCTAAATTGCAAAGAATTTTAAGATAATTTATTTCCATTATTAAATTTTCAAGCAATAAGTCATGGTTAAATCCCGTACAACAAATAATTTGACTTAAAACCAGGGACCTATATCGGGAAAAGAAAGGGTTACATGACAAATTTGGGACAATTTAAATTAAAGTTACAAGGTTATATTTTTCTTTTTAGTTTATTACAAGGTTATTTTGTTAAAAATTCAACAAAGAGGATTGTCTAAAGTGGGTTAAGGCAATTTTTTGACGGTCACTTAAAAAGAAAGGGGTTCTCGAATTCGAGCTCCACCGTATTGCAGAACTTTTGTTAGGGAGGAGATCACCCATTTCATAAAAAGATAGGTTCCAAAAATTCCAAAGTTTTCGAATTCCAGATTGTAGGGTCGGGAGCTAAAACTCCCAAAGGTGGGAACCGGGAGTAGGCAAAACTAAAAATTAATTTAATTATTGTTTTGGATAATCACTTATCAACTTAAATTTTTCAGGTCAGGGGGGGACTATGGAGGTATGGGAATGGTACCCTTGAAGGATATGAAACCCCACCTTTTACTTTATAGATGGAAACTTTTCACACCATTTGCAAAAGGGGCTTACTTAAAGTTCAGGGGCTTTTGCAACTCGAAGGCAAACGTTTGTAGTTACCTTGTACGGCATAAAGGTCTTTCATTTCCCTCGATTCCATGGCTTTCCCAATTCGGACCCATTGTTCACCATCAAAACCAAGGGGCCTGGGGCCTTTCAAACCTGTAAACCAAAAGCTCCCCAACAGGCACAAAACTCTAAACAATCGAGTTTTGGAAAAGTTCGTTAAGGGGAACATGTTAAAACCACCACTATTAGGGGAAAGGCCATTGTTAAACAATTGTAAAACCCTCTTAGTTTTTTCCTCAAAATCCCTTAAAAAACTAGTAGGGAACTTTGCTCCCACTTTGATCATTTTTTCCAACTTTTGGGGGGACAGACCTTTAAAAATTTCAGGCAACCCTTTGGTGGGAAAAATTTTTCCATTTTTTATTTTTCAGGCAGTTTTGGGTTTGACATCCCCAAACAATGTCAGGGAAACCCACCTCCCAGGATTCCAGTGGGCAAAAGGATTAAGATTAAGCTTCCTTGGGCCCACTTCTCTAGATGGCAAATTCTCATTATCGCCTTCCCAATTTCAAAATGAAGTTATGGACAAATAAAATTTCTTCTGCTAGTGATTTGTTTCTCCATTGTACTCCAAAAACCAACAAAATTTTTTTAATTTTCCTTCCATTGAAAAAACAATAGCCCCATATTTAGGTCTTCCATATGTGGTTGAAGTTCTCCCAATGAATTACTTTTACCAACTTGCTTAATTTAAAAAGAAAAATCTGGCTTCAACCCCTTGATCCACTAACATTTCTGGAAAAAGCTTTTTTTGATTTCAAAACTCTTCCATTTTCGGTTTATTCCTTTTAAAACAACTTCCTTATGCTCCCCTTCCCATCCTCTTTTTGAAAAAATTTCCCCGAAGTCCAATTGTTTGCTTTGGCTCCCGAAACCACTAAAATTGGGACCCCTTAATTAAGGATGCCCACCAAATCAGGTTTAAGAAAACAAAAACATAAATTCCCAAGATCCCAAAAACCAGCAGAGGAAAAAATTGAAAAAAGTTATTCCAAACAGATCTTATCACTTTGACCCAGTTTTTAAAATCTTCCAATGGCAAGCTGAAATTCGGACTGTTGTCTTTGTTGCCACCCCTTTTTTAAACAGATTGAGCTTTTTGACTTTCCTTCAAACTTGGTTTGGTTTAGAGGTGTTCTTGGGGGAATCGGGGGAAGATATTTAGGGTTGCCATTGATAATTAAGAGCTGTGGGTACCTATCAGCAAATGCTTATTTTGATAAAACAAGCTTTGAAATGTGATGGGAAGATCAACTTTGGAGCCAATAAAAAGCCTTGGGAAAATCCGTAAATTTTAAAACAAAGAGGGGCTTCATTCCATTTCTTTTCAAAAACTTGGTAAAATTAAAGGGTTTTTAAAGCCAAGAATTCATAACCACAAAGAAAGTCTTACACGGAGGGAATTCAATGGAAGTGCGCCAGGCTAGGTTTTTAATAAAAGGGCCGGGTTTTAATACCCAAAACTTTTTGTACATTCGGTTCAGATGACCCATTGGAAAATTCCCAAAGAATGAGGGGGGTCTTCTAATGCCAGCCTCATCCCCAAATTTTTTCAGGCGCAAGCTTTAAAACTTGTTAGGTGGACCAGATGATTCGGGAAAAAGTTTCCCTTAGAAACCAAAAACCAAAAGCCCAATTTTAAAACTATCATTTGAATGTGGCCCCTCCTGCCTCCAACCCAAATTGAAAACCCCAATTATTCAGGCCAAATAGACCACAAAGATTTCTACTAATTATTTCAAAAGGAGTTTTACCTTAAAACAAATTGAAACAATATTTCAAAAAGTTAAAAGTTGCCAGAAACCAAAAGAATAGCCTGTTCAAATTATAAGAAGAGAATAAAGCTTGGAATATTCCCTTTGGGGGACTTAAGATTTGCTTGCAGGTATTAAGTAATTGGCCAAAAGTTACAAAACCTTTGCCATTAGGGGTAAGGGGCTTGTATGAAAGCCTTTTTTAGAGTTAAGGCTACCCGAGGTTCAGAGCTGCCAGGGTTGGAACACTTGAAAACCTACCAAGTATAATGAGTTGGGCATGGACCAAGGGACGGGTAGAGCTTTTGAGGTCGGCCAATTCGCAAAAACAGCTTTAAAGGGCTCGAGAAAGCTCCTCTTCAAACCCGGTTTGATCTTGATCAAAGGCCCCATCAGTTAACAGCAGTTTGCAAACAAGAAGTTTGAACGCCAAAAAAATGGTTTGAATCCAAAAATTGCAGTTAAACCCAGCCTGGCAAAAACCCTGCCAGAGAAAAACATGTTAGGGGAAAAATTAAGAATTATTCCATTTGAAATTTCTACACAGGAAAAGAGAACTTAAAAAACCCCTTCTTTTTGAAAAAGGGCCTCCAATTCATGCAAATTTTTTGGGAAGGGAAGCCGATGTCAAGAACTGCTTTTTAAAAAATGGAAAGTAAATTTTCCCGTTTTTCACCAGCTATGTTTGGGGTCAAATGCTTTCCAAAATAGTAGTTAATGGGTAGACTAAAAACCCCCAAAGCAAAATATAAATTTTTATGATTTCATTAAGGAGGTGAAATGATGAGTAGAAACGAAGATGTTGTCTCAGTAAAAGATTGAAAATTTCAAAGCCAGGGAAAATAAGTGATTCCACATCCATCCTTTTTTTAACCCTTAAAGAGGGCAAAACTTCATTAAGTTTGGGAAGCCTAGATTTGGGAACTTCAAAAATACTTCTGAAAACTATTTTTCTGTCATGGTGGGTTGGTGGGGAGACCCAACTGGTCTATATTGGTTTATGGAACTTAATTTATACTGGGAAAAACCTCAATTGGATGATTTCCTAAAAGTCCGAAAAAACAGTAAATGCGTTAAAAACAAATTTTGGAGGATGTAGGGATTAAAGAAAAAAAAGCAATTGGAAGGGTCATTTGCTATAAAGGCCACCCTTATAATTCTCCTTTTAAGATAAATGGAAGATTTAATTGATAAACAAACACTTTCCCATTTACGTGGCCATTTCAAAAATTATGGATTGGAATGTGTTTTAAGTATTAAAACCCCTTTTAAACTTGTTTTTTTATACAAAATATGATCTGGGAAATTTTATTGCACCTCATGGTATTGTTTCTTTAACTTATGGAAGGAAAGCGTAAAACTTACCAAAACCCCAAAAATTATTTACTATATCTTCTATTTCTGGAACTTATTATGCGGAAAGAAAAGGGTGCTTTGTTACTCTAAATTCTTGCTACCAAAAGAAGGCCTAAAGTTTTTTTCCTTCTGCTACGAAAGGAACCCCCAAAGAAAAACCTTATAGTTTTTAGGGCTAAAAACCACCACCAACCCTTTTTTAAAATTCTTACTGGGGTAACATGCACGAATTAAAATAAACAATTTCACACCAAGGTTGTGGGGGAACTACACAAGTTTTTAAAAATAAATAAATAAAATATTATAGGAAATATATTTATATTAAGAAAATGATTATATTTTATATAATAATTTATATATAATATAATATATATATTATTAATATATATATATTCATTATATATGAAAATTTAATATGAGTTTCACCAAATACAACAAGAATCCAGGGATGGAAAACTTTAGGTCGATCAAATCAATCAAAAACCTTCAGCTCAAAGGTGAGAAAGAAACATAAATACATAAAAACCAAAGGCTATCTCTATTTTAAAGGGTAATTTATCATCAAAAAACCGAAAAAACCAACTTTTTCCCTATGTTTCAAAATCCAAGTAACCACTTGTTATTGTAACCTTTAAAGTTAAAAAATTGCAACATTATTTGCAGCTCTCCCTTATTGTGTCCCTTGACACCTTGTGTGTACGGCCCAACGAAGAAAAAAAAACCACCATTTATTGGGGTGTTCCGGAGTGCGTGGGTTGTATTGGGGCCATGGCAATGGCCCATGTGATGTTTCTTATTCTTCTTGGGGGGACCAAAACAAATAATGTTAATTGGGATAATTTTGTATTTGTATGGGCACCATTATTGGGGCAATCAGGAAATTCCCAAAACCCTATTTGTCATTGGAAATTGCCCAACAATTTCTTCACCACCCTACAACCAAGGGATTTTATCCCTTCTTTCCTATTGGAATTAATAGAAATTTCCCAAAAGTTTTTCTACTCTAAAACAAAAAGGATTCATTTATCTCTTGACATTTCCATTTTTTTTAGGGCTATGTTAGTAAAGGACAAAATGAAACATTCAGCCCCAAGAATCTTCCAATTTCATTTTTACTCTTTTTTCCAAATAAAAAAAGAAAGGGGAATTTTCCAAATAAACTTTTAACCCATATTTTTTCATTAGATATCGTTTATTACTTTTGCGGAAATTAACTATCTTAATTAAAAAACCTAAAATTTCCCCAAACAACTTATTTGGAGAATTTTCCCACCACATTTGTTGCCAAACTTTCACCATTATTAAACTATAGGAGTATATGAAAAAAAAGGAAGTTTTCAAAAACAACTTGTGGAATGTAAATATTAATTCAATGCAAATTTGGGCCAAAACACCTATTGTCTTATGGGACAAGATAAAGAGGAAATGAAAAAAGGCTTAAGGCCCAGTTATACAACCATTTTTCATGGCAAAGCTAAGGTACTAACAATAAAGTTATTTCATTATTTCCAGGGCTTTTAAACAAGAAAACAAAGAAGGAATATAAAAATGAGTAACATATTTATTGGACCCTAATTGAAAAACTATAATATGCCCATTAAAAAAAGTAAGGAAATATGGGCAGGGAAAATAGTAAAACTTTTAAAATTGATATTCCTAGGTTTATTATTTACACAGGGAATTATATTTTCTAACCAAAAAAAAAAAAGTTTTTAACCAGGATATTTGGGAGGATTCATACCAAAGGGGCAAAGGAATTACCGATCGAGTCAAAGAAAGTGTTAAAACCAAAGTTATGTTGTTTCAAAAAAACCATTTAAGGATGGAAAATGGAATTTTGATGGACACCAACTTGCTGAACCCAAAAATTGGGTCCGTGGACATTACTAAAACAAAACAAACAGCCTTTTAACTTTGTAGGCCATCCAAAAGGAAATTGAAAATGGAAGCAGAAACCAAAAATTGCTCTGGTTCTTTCTCTAACCCCCTCTAAGGCCCTAAAGCCTGCATTTAAACTTTTACCGTTGGAAATCAATTGAACATCATTTAACATAAGAGGGAGGGGGAGGAAGGGGAAAACCACGAGAGTAAGTTGATAGGAATAAGAGGGCTTGCGCTTACCCCAAAAAGGGGCATTTGGGGGCACTTTTTCGTTAATTTTCCACCAAAAACTTTTCCAAATATTGTCATCTGTTTCTGTCCCAAAACTCTATTCAAATATTGTTCCAGAAAACATATACTAACAGTGTCTTTGGAGGTACTAACATTTTCCTAAGAATATGCCAAACATGTGATCTGAACACGTAATGGAACATTGTCCATCATTTTTGTTGTGCTGATCAAAACTATTAACCGGCGCTTGGACAAGTGTATAACTTCTCCATAGAAAAAAACTTAGAAGATATTACTAAATATAAAAATAAAGATAAGAGTAAAAAACAAAATACGTAACTAATGTTACTTGGGTACTGAAAAATAGGATCTTCACAATAATCAAAATGCCTTAACAACAGAAACAAAATTTGCTAAAGCTAGATTTTCCCTTTAGAAGCTTTTAGTCAGCTTCTTTGCGCACCTTTTTGAACTCTAATTTCAAAGATGATCCGTGAACCCCCTTTGTCCCTCTTTGTTTTTTTTTTTTTTTTTCAATTACTTCCAAGAGTTAACTAGCTATGTCACAAAACTCACAAACTAACAAATAACAAGAACGTTCAACTTGTAACAAACGAAAGGTGTGGACCTTGATGATTCACATAGGATTGAATTGAATAAAAAATATCTTCAATTCTAAATATTTTTTTTATTTTTCGTATTTAGAGGTGATCTCTCATTTTTAATAATTGCATCTCCAAGTTTCAAATGCAAACCAAACTTAGATAGAGCCATCAATTTAGGATCAATTCCAATTAGGATGGGTTGATACAACTCAAAATAAGGTTGAGTCAACATTTTACATAAGTTCAACCCTAAATAAAGAAAAAAATTAATCCATTTTTAAACCTTTAATTAAACAAATATATCCTTGTGTATTCTACATTATATGTTTCCTCCATCTCAAATACTTACACCTTTTTGTATATGGTCATATTCACCAATGTTTTCTAATCAATTTGCTGATCTTATTACGTAAAGAAGATGTATAAACTATTTGTGGGATGCTTGTAGATTAGTCATCATTGTAGATTATCAATATCGAATTTGTACTCCGTATAATTTTCTTATGTAACAATTATAGATATTGTATTGTAAGTATGCTATTGACATTTGAGAAGCATAAAACCTTAAAGGATGCAAGTATTGAGAACGAAAGAAGTATATCCTTTCCACATTTAGGAATTTGTTACTACCTGGACTGAGCTTAAATTAGTACCTGAACATACAAGATTTACAAGCACATGCATTTGAATTGCAGGAGGATCATGCAATCTGAAATCTAACTATATAAAAACCCAACACTCCTATCATAAACATCAAATTACTCTGTATTTTGAAGCATCCCAAAGCCATAATAAAAACTTACCAAAGTTGCCAACTTGGCCAATCTAAAAATGATGGAACTTCAATTGTTGTGCCTCGTTCTTCAAAAATTAACCCAAAAAACATGAGCAAGGAAAGATCGAGAAATTGGCTTTTACCGTTTTGTTCAGTTTATACATCACCCTATCTAGTGCCACAAAGCGTCAAAAACTTTAATTAAGTTGATTTTTTGTAACATAATTTTCTTAAATATTAGTCCACTGTTATACTGTTAAAACAAGGCATTTGGGATGGGTAAGTGTTTAATCACAAGATGAAGAAGACAACTTCAGAAAACAATTTTATGTCAATATGTGCTGGTAAGGAAGAAAGGAATACTGCTGAGAATGACATGTGCATTGTGAACTAAACAATAGCCCAAACTGAGAGTATGTACAATGTATGAAACTCCATTTGTTATTAGTTTATACAGTACTTTGTATTTATTATTTATAATTTTTTTCTCTATTAAACCTCAGTCTAAAAAGCAAACATGAAATTCTAAAGGAAAATTTTGTAATTGTTGGCCTCGTTTTGCAAATTTTTAGTAAACCTTTTCACACTTATCTGGAGTTAACAAATTAATTGGCATTTTAAATTTTTTAATAAAATGAGTTTAAGTAATAAATTACAACAAATATAGAACACCATATTAAATGGTCAACATCTTTTAATTTAACTCATCACAAAAAAAAAAAATGACTTAAAAAATGCCATAGATTAAATGACATAATCCATTCCACAAAAGAGTTGTAATTCTCATTATGGATTTTTTCACTCTAATAAAAAACTTTTGGGTTAAAGAAAAGAAATGTTTGAAACTACTATTAAACTCTTAACATCCCTTTTCTAAGGGATAGGTCAAGTAATGTTTTGTGTAGTCTGTTGTTCAACCTACTTGCCAATAAGAATCCTAAATTTAAAGTCCAATTCTTGAAAACAAGTCTTACATAGACAAAACCAAGAACAAGACAAATAATAAAACCCCAATTCAATCACATAAAGAATTCAAGACCTCATAGTTGTGGATTGGGCACTCATAATTAATCCTTTGAAACTCTTCATCCAACCCCATCAACATCAACGAGTGAGGAAGATATATGGAATGGGAATGTACACCTCTGAAATTGATATGGTTCACTAGGCCGCCTTAGTAGGATGAAATGAAATAATAATGGCTCGAATGCATGTTGTCAAGTGCATGCATGCATGCTTTCAAGGCATTTCATAATAAAGACAATGAACATTCTTTAAAAAAGGTATGCTATTAATATCTTCATCAACCAAGTGGCCCCTAACCACAAGGACAATATATTACTTCACTTCAGTATGGTTTCACCAGGAATAAAGCTAATAAGAGGACCTACACTCAAAAAGTAAACGCAGTCCCCCAATTCATCTTCCGTTTAATAACCTCCCATTAGGAATCACGAGAGGGACCCCCAAGGTTCACCGAGAATGTGAACCCACAAAAAAAGTACGGCCTATAAGCACATCCACCATAACCTAAATTAATACAATAGAAAATAACTATCTCCCGGTATGTATTAATAAAATTATAATTCCTTTGTTTTTTTTATTCCTCTTCATCCCAGAGAGATTGCAACATAGAAAATATACAAAAAGAGATTTAAACAGAAAAAAAAAGACTCCAAATGAATTCAGGAGAAGAAAATAACGTCACACATATCATGTATGAAAATACTGCATTTCTTTCTAGGAAATTCTACAAAAAAAAAAAAAAACAACATGCAACTTATAGAAACCAGAGTATTAATCACTACATGTATTGAGTTGGTATACTTGCACACATATTAACGAAAAATGAAAGATAAAAATAAAATACTCCGTAAAAGAAAAGTTAAACACAACAGACTCCTCTATGTGAAAGAAAAAACATTTAAAAAATAATTATACTTTCCAAAATATGAGAATACTAATGCAACTAATAAATTCAAAAAACAAAAACAAACATTATTTCCTTTCTGACTTTCTTTCACAACAATAACCCTATGTACGACTATATTACTTCACGATTGTCAATTATGTGATTATGTTAGAGAGCGTTACCAGCCCTACAGGCGCATCATTTTTCTGAAGATATTAAATGATTATTTTTATAGAGTTAATTTTTAACCATGCAAGTCATATAAAATCCGCCCATTTGGCAAGATACAATCATTTCAGATATAATATTTCGTTTTATTGCTATCAGCCTACCATATTTACGTTAAAATAACTTCTAATTTGCATATGGTTGTTAAAGTGTAATGTACTGATGTCTCCTTCTGGCCGTTCTTAATACTGTCTTTACATTAGGCCAAAACTTCAATAGATACCCATCACACAACAATACGATAACAGACAAAGCTTCATAACCTTGTCTGTCATGATCAATTTTATTTTTTTTCAGTTTTCAAACTGATAAATATTAAACAATGTATGCAGTATGCCACCCAAACATATATCCCATTTTAGAGAATTGTTAATACAAAGTATTCAATATCTAAGCAGTTCACAGGTAAGTCTTTAATCTTGAACAAGTGTTTGGGAATAAAGATTACTCAATAATCGTCATCTATAATCAAATAATTAATGTTTCATATTTTTTAATATCGCTTTCAGTAAGGTCTTTTTAAAAAATTAGACACCGATGATTTAAATGTGGACTCAATTTCTAAATATTGCCTGTTCTAGTTTCATCTTACGTTTAAGATTGTATGCCTGACAAATATCACTTCGAATATACTCCGCAAACTAAAACTGTTTCTTAGACTGAATTGCAACTGAACTAAACTTAATTGGATGAAACTTTGAACATTAACTTTAAGTAATAAAAAAATTTAATGCACCATAAATTGAGTCCAAAGAAACACACCTTAGCGAAAAGCCCTAATTTAAACCTAAAACTCTTTTATATATACTTCGTAATATAAATTTTCAAAATGCCCCAAGTTAAAATTTAATTTCATGAGTAAAAAATTTGTCACTCCTATTTACCCCATCAACGATAGTCTAATGTGCCCGTGTAAACATATCACCTAAAATTTTAAACATTGTCATTCCTACATGTAGTACCTTTACCAATTACACTGATCACAATACTAAGACAAACTACTGTAATTCCCATAAATCACGCACACAAAGACAGAAGATAATATTTACAATTTATTACCTACATGTACTGGCAGGCAATTTTATCTACAAGTGCATGTACCGAAAAAGCAAAAAGCCAGAGATACAATGGCAGATATAGCACACTATGTAGAATTCTTCTCATCCCAATAATAAGTGCTCCATTTAACTTCAAAAAATTAAAAAATACTTCTCACATCAGGGGATGAGAATTGAGTTGGATTGGTTATCATTAGATTTCCACACTCATGCGCTTATTTTTATGTGTCTACTTCTCTAAGCCTATGAAACCTGAATCCATGCGATACTCGAACAACTTTGACACTTGATCATAAACAATGGCTAAGTTTAAATACTTGGACACGAGAGTCTAAAATGCGCTAATTAACACCAAAGTCCACGCAATATCTGCTTAGCACTCTCATGCAGGACTAAACACTATTTTCGATTCCTACTTGGTGGTTGTCTTGGTTGATAATAGATGAGACCTTGGTCTTTTTGGCAGAGCCTTGTATGTCAATAATGAACTGCATTATCTAATAGTATCGATTGTATAAAACAATTATAATCACTTCGTAATGTGGTGGCCTGAGAATAAAATTGCCCTCACCGGTTTAAAATTCCTGCCTTCTTCCTGAGCATTAGGACACACAAGGCATGCCCTACTACCCAGCAGCAATGAGGACAACTTTTACAACAAAATGAAGATGAATGATTTGAATAAATAGTTCATTATGATAACTAACATACTAAAACTAAAAAATCAAGTACTAATTTATGCACTGAATTTTCATAAACACAAAATAAAAGAGCATTTCTCTGTTCGTTTTCAAACCAGGCAAACTTCAAAACTATGGGCCTGATCTAACCGACTACAAAAAGTAACTCTGTATTAAATTTTTTAATGTTTGTCATCTTAAAGCGAACAGTTCTAGTCCTTAGTGGCAGTAAAAACTGTAAAATACAACGTAAGTATTTACAGTATAAAAGCTTAGTTTCACACTGGATGATCAGACTCAGCTGATGTTAAATTTTTAGTCAGAAGCTTCATGTCAATAAAGTTATATTCACCGCAGGAGCCTTGTTTCTTTTCCGCTCCACAATTTTCCCAAGGTCAGATATGTTGATTAATGACTCCAAGGATATCTTTTAATTAGTTGAGCTCACGTTATATACTTGTCTCGTAATTCTTATGCTACTAATTGTTTCATTTTATATTACTCGCTACATTTCTAAAATTACGGGATCCTAAAAATAATTTGGGAAAGAAAAGAGGATGAAGAGCTAAAAAAAGGACTCGTCGGAAGGAGAGAGATAGAGATGGTTATATATCCAAAAAAGAATCTAACGAGAATGTAAACATCCTAAAATGAAAAATGTCAGTGAGCTTTTGAAACGGATGAAGTATCATTGTTCACATTATATACTTGAAAGTACTACAATAACGTTATAACTGGTGTAGCGGTGAAGGATTGGGTGTCTCACCTTAAAGAATAAGAGTTCAATCCCTAATTCGGGCACTTTGAGTTTAGAATCTAACTTACTTTTCGCAATAGTCAAAACGTATAACTGCAAAGAAACCCGACATGTTAACCTAAATGAGCTACGCCATCGAAGTAATCACTTGTATCTAATAATAGACTTGCAAAACCTATGCTACTGGATTACCTTTAACCACCAGTTCAAATTGCTACTTTCACATTAATATTTCTCATATTATAATCTAACGAAGGCATCAACTTATAAATTATTCCACTTAATACATCATAAAGATTCCTGGAGAGGTTCATAGGATAAATTATGAAAATATCATCACTATTAAGGCTAATGCAAACTTAAGCAGAGCAAAACAAAAAGAAGTATTGAAAACTTGACTTACAATAACCAAGGCCGGGGTATTGCCTAGCTGTTTGAGAGGTCAAAACAATTTGCCCGTGAATGTTGATGTGATCCATGAGAGAGCTGTTACAATCAGATGCCCTGAAATCTACAGCCATATGAAATAACCCGAGTCACGTGCACTCATTGGCATTTCCGGCCGCAAATACCCAACGAAAATGGGAATTTATAATGCTTAAGCCATGAAAATGAAATAAAGAGGAGTTTCACAAAAAACAATATAATGTCATAAGATTGACATAAACTTAGGGAAGCCTAAGAATTTCAGCAGAGTAACATTTGTCCAGAATGCTTCAATTGCATAATCTTTTAAGATAATAAAAGGCAATATCAAAACACATAGGACATCTCGAAGTTAAAAGGCATAACTCAGCCAAGGACGACCAATCAGATGAAATCACATAGGTTATGAGCTCATGCACAACACCAGAGCAGAAACAGGGTATTTTTCTACAATGGATTGCATCGTGTATTAGAGAACAAAATGTCAAATCATTCAACTAAAGCTCGTAACCATATTGAACACTCGTAAAGCCGAGCATTAAACATCATAGGCCACAATATGATACATCTAACTGGTGGTTAGATTTAATGAAACTAAAGGGCAACTAAGGCAATTCCCAAGCAGCACACAATGTCATATTACATAAGCAATTACACTTATCGTAGAAGATTATTCACGAGCATGCTAATACAAATTGATTTGCCTAGTTGGATTTTGTACATTATCAAGGAGCATTATATTAAAAATTAGCATCAACAACTGGATGACTCACATGCAAACAAGAAAGTGACATGTGTCGAGAATATGAGGGGTTCTTACTAAATTATCCCAAAAAACTATTAATAAGAAAATGGGCAAAGAATTATAATGATAAAGCTAGCATTAAAGAACTAAGGGGAAGGAATAAAACAAATATGCCTTGCATTATGGAAGATTGGCTCGTGTATGCATAGTCTTCTGTTGTTGGAAGTTCCCCCACTTATTTAAACCACAACCAACTCTGCTTTCAGTTATCAGAAGCAGCACCTGCTCTGTATCTCTCTCTTCTCCTCATCTCTCCTAAACAGCCTCTCTCACTCTCTCTCTCTCTCTCTCTCTCTCTCTCTCTCTCTCTCTTCCCCTTATTTACCTAACAGAATCACAAAAAATGACTAGTTTAGACTTGAAAAACCCCACATTAATACTTCTCATTGTTRCACTCCTTTGGTCTACARACATTGATATGTGCAATGCGAGAAGAGACAGACATTGGAGGCATAGCAGACCACTTTCAGCCTCATTGATGAAGAAAAAAGGAAAAACTCATAAAAACCATGGCCACAATCACCATCAAAGCAGTAAACCAAAGTCAAAACCTCACGCTCCAACAATACCAAGTCCAGAAGTGGGCACGCCACCACCATTGCCTCCACTAATTCATAAAGCTCCATACCATAAAGGGTCCCCTCCTAAATCTAAGTCAACACCAAGTCCTACACCAACAGTGGAAATTCCGACACCTGAACCGGAGACAGGTTCGAACGCTTTCAATGTGCTAGATTATGGAGCAAAGGGTGATGGCACAAGTGATGATACTAAGGTAATTTTTGGAACTTCATGGGCACTTGGTTCAATTTTTAGCCACTTACTATAACAGCAAGGTCAGAAAAATAAGCTAAGCTACTAGACAAGATAAAACAAGAAACTCATTAGAAAATAATTGCGTTTTTAACTTTGACACACTCAATATAGTTTGGCGCTAAGTATATATGACTTGGTTAGTTATACACTCAATAAAATAGAAATATGAATAATGAGGATTGACCAAGTGTCACATTGATTCTCGTGTTAAGGGATTCCTTAATGACTGAACTGACCTCGGTACTTCAGTGGATAACTCTGTTTTCCTGAAATTTGTCCGTCTAATGGAATACTATAAACTTTTTTCCAAARGTCACAAAATTATCTTACTATATGTTATTTTTAATGCWTAATTTTTATAGGGMAAACWTTCCCTTTCGCAGTTTATTTAAAACTTAAACATCAGTTAAAAAGGTCAAAAATGCAACATACAGATGCCTATTCTAGAGAAAACAGAGTGAAATATTACTGGTGCCATCACTTCCATGAAAACCAATGATAAATTAGTATAATATAAATCTAAGTGAGCCTTTTTTCAGAAAGTGACAATTTTTTCAATGCCATACATGTTTACTCCATTGGAAACATAAAACTATACTGTATTATTATTTCACTTTGAAAACATATTCAAAGGTTTTCTAATTACATTTGTACACTAGGCAAATAACTTATTCAATCTTCTAATTACCTTGGTATACATAACAAATGCCTCTATCTAAAAACGGATAAAAATTATAACAATGTAATACTATGCACAACTTTAACAAATAGAAGCAAGGACTCTGTTTTAAACTTTACTCCATAAATGGATAAAGGTGCTTTGGTAATAGACCCGTTTATTGAACTCAACTACCAACCTATAAGCACAACAGATAAAAAAAGCACAGTTTAGTTAAACAGTCTCATTTTCTCAAAAAAAAAAAAAGTGGGAAATAAATTGCATATTGGCATAAAGTCCCCAAGCTAGTAATTCCACCAATCTACAGTGTGAATTATTTATAATTTGGAGGGAAGGAAGACTAAAGTACAAAAGGACAATTAAAATATTGGTGACCAGAGACAAAATCTCTAGTTATGGCAGTTGGCTCCAGATTCCATCAATAATTATATGCCAAATAAGCACAAATTGCCAAATAGGAACCAACCATACAGTTAGTGCTTAAAGAAATTTTGATGGATCAACCAATGTATTCAGATATGGTGCAAAATGTGCAATACAGGCATTCACAAGCTACATGGGCAGCAGTATGTAAAATTCAGTCATCAACGATGCTCATTCCAAAAGGCTATAAGTTCCTTGTGGGACCATTTCATTCTCCGGTCCTTGCCAAAGAAACATTATTTTTCAGGTAATTACCAACTACTAGAATTAATAGAAATGCAAGATGCAACTATCTTGTATATTGAAAAGTAATAATTGAGCAAGTTGTTCTGACCTGAATTATTAAAAAATGCTCCAGCTTGAAGGACCATCATGCTCCAACAAGCCCAGTGTCTCGAAAGGAATTTGATGTGGTGGATGGATTTACACAAACTAGTAGGAATCATCGTACAGCAGGGAAGGGCGTCATTGATGGAAGGGCTCTCGTTTGGTGGAACAGATGCTCTCATACGATGCGGAAGAATATCATGAGATGAAAATGATTATCCCCATCAAATCGGCACAAACATAAGAAGGCCCAATGCCAGTAACTTATCTTCACTATCCTATGTTCTGCTTAATCTATGTTTGCAGTCAACAAAACTGACTATAAGTTACCGTGTCTAGGTGAGAAGTCAGCTCAGCGGAAAAATGCCCAGTGTCAAAGCAACGGTAATGACCAAAGAACATATTTATGGGCTTATGGCAATAACTATGTACTCCATGATCACCGAATTTCACTTAACAAAAGGATCTGTTCTGTTGCACAGGCACTAAGGTTTTATGAAAGCATTAATGCGACAGTCACAGGAATAAAATTCAGAACAGTCAGCAATGTCATCTCAAGTTCGACGAATTGTGATGGAGTCTTGGTTTATTCAATGAGTGTCTCATCACCCGGAGACAGTCCTAATACTGATGGAATCCACCTCAAAATACCAAAGAGTGCTCCTCCATTCTACAAAACCTTGCCTGCGGTATAAATACAATTTTCTGGTCAAAACTACTTGTCAAGCTATTTACTATTAGTACGTCGGTAGTCAAAATTGATCAATAAATCCAGCCTAGAAAGATATAGAGCATACTCTTAAGTGAAAACAAATTCAGAAGCAAGGAAAAATCTGGGGTTACCACAAAAATCACCAAAAGGCAATGGCTATCAACCAGTTTCTAAAATCTCACCAACAAGTGCCATCTTCCAGATGGATTATGCTTTGGCCTGGCCTACAATTACTACAAAGGCTACAACCATGCAACAAAGAAAACATACCACCAAAACTATCAAGATAGGGTGCCAACGAATACAGGGACACACTATAAACCGCAATGAGATGACATAACCAAAAAAGTTCTATTGGTCCATCTTCGCAATCACAGATCCATGAACAAACTATCTAATAATCTGTGAGTAAAATTAGATAACTCAAAAAGAACAAGTAACTTGGAGCCTTTAAGCTGTAGATGAAACAAGTTCACATGGACGGTGGCATTATCTAACAACGAGCTATTGTTGTGTAGGTGATGATGTAATCAATACAAACAGGATGCTCGAATGTTCTACATCCACAATGTCAAAACTGTGGACCCTTGGACATGGAATCAGTATTGGAAGTCTGGGAAGGTATAACACTAGAGCCTGTGTCTCAAATGTCACGGTCAGAGACGTCAACATACACAGCACAATGACCGGAGTCCGCATAAAGACGTGGCAGGTATACAAACTTCATATTTTCGCATATATAGTTTTATTAGCATGATTAGAAGTGCCAAAATATAATACACATGCATAAATAAGACACTCACTATGCAACAATATAGCAAAGAGAGTAATATTATTATAACCAACAAACAAGAACCTGGGTGACACTTACAAAGTTACAATTGGAAAAAAAAAATTAAAAATAAAAATCTATTGTAGATCTTAAGAAATTTAACACAAAAACTGATTGAAAATCGCATTATTAACTTGGTTTCAACTATGCAAAGCAGTTTCATCTACAAGCTCTAAAGAGTCTCAACTCTCAACTATTTTGTTCTGCAGGGTGGATCAGGATCCGTACAAGGCATATCATTTTCAAACATTCAGGTGAATGAAGTTCAGCTTCCGATCGTGATCGACCAGTATTATTGTGACAAAAGCACATGCAAAAATCAAACAACAGCAGTTGCTGTATCAGGCATCAGATATCAAAATATAAAAGGCACATACACTGTAAAACCTGTACATTTGGCATGCAGTGACGGGCTACCATGCACAGACATATCATTAAACACCATACAGCTACAGCCGCTGAAAGAACGGTATCACTTATACGAACCCTACTGCTGGCAAACGTTTGGAGAGCTTATATCTCCTATTGTCCCTCCACTCGGTTGTTTACAAATAGGAAAACCATTAAAGAACAAGGTTCATACTGATGTTGATATATGCTGAGAAAATTATAGCTACTCTTACATGGACTCCAATTTTCCTTTGAGGTCAGTCAGATACTTATTTGTGCTGACCCTTTTCACACTTTTAGCTAGATAGCTAAAGAGTATATAGATTAAGTCTAATAGGTAAAGAACCCTGTTTGTCAGGGTTATATTGATTATCATTCAGTGTGATTATTGTTTACCAGGCATTGTCATTTTTATTTGGGCATTGTCCCAATGTAAGATATTACATAAGTCTTGATATACATGTTTGATAAATAATATGTCGAATGATTGCAAAACCAAGAAATACATACGTACTTCCACAGCTAAGCAGTCCAACAAGTTGAATGCTATATATAACCTCAGTAAAATGTTTTCCTGACCTTAATAAGGCAAGATAAGCACATAGTAATTGATCTATTACAGGRTGCAGAAAATAATAAGGCATCTAGTCTATGTCTATATTTTGGCATATGTAATGAACCTACAACAGATCGTGCATTGAGTCATTTAAATTTACCGGTGTGCTGYTTCCAATTTAAAAGCTCCATTTCCAGCTGACTTCCCTAACTGCAGAAGCTTGTCAGGGATCCCCAAACAGATTAATTAACTCAAATCTTTTCCGCAAAATGGCCCACATCAAAGACTATGCGATAGGGGGCTCTGCCAGGAAATATTCTGACAACTTACTGTCCTAGAAGCCTCATGACTACTTGTCCTCTTCCATGGCAAGTACACAACTAATTATTAAGAAAACAAATAGTAACATAAGAAGGGATTCATCAACAATTAGACAGTTTCTCAAAAGTCAAACCTGAGCTGCTCTCCAAAGTCCCAACCAACCGTGTTCCAGACTAGAAGAAAGCTGAAAACTTAAAATTGCTCTTAACCCCAAACAGTAATAACCTTCCAAGTTCCAACCTAGTTGGTCTGATCATGGAAGAAAAGCAATTCCTAAGCTTTGTGAAAAAAAATCAATTGGTCGCAAAAAAGGCAATAGAAAACTATCTTCACCCTACATCTGAAGTCTGCCAATAATTAAACCACTCGCTAATCTCCAAGATATTCATATCTTCAAATGAAACTAAGTCCAAAGAGATTCCCAAAACGACCACTGCTAACTACAAAGAAATTGACAGTGAATGATAGTCCCAACTCTAAACAGCACAAGATGCAACCCACCAAGCTACAACAACCCCTTGCCATCCAGGTGACCTAGACTAATTTTCGAACGTTAAGCTTCAGAAGAATCAGATGATTTCGCAGCTACACTGCTACAGTTAAGTCTCAGTGAAACCCGGTTTCCATTATAACTGCCATTGTGTGACCAAATTTTCATAAACAAAGGAAATAGTATTGATCACTTTAAACGAGATAGAAGGAGACCGAAAATGACTTGGTGGGAAGGAGTTAGAAAGGATCTGAAAGAGTTGGATTTGCAAGAGAGTGAGGCCCTCGATCGTAGGGAGTGGAGGAGGCAAATCTATGTGAATGACATCCTGCAATAATACTTTTGGTTCATGTTAGCCGACCCCACATATGGGATTACGGATTGATTGATTGAAAGGAAATAGCATTAATCCTAGTTACTCATCAGCATGGGCACTACACTCAACTCTTCCTGAGTAAACTATTAAAGTCCAACTCTGCATCCTTTTCAATATGGAGCAAACACACCAATATAAAGAAAATTCACGATTTCTATATGAATTCGACAGTGTTACTTTATATCACCTAATCTTGTCAAATCAACACCTAAAACACTATCAACAAGCTTTGGTCAGAAGCCCTTGTGAGACTTAGCTTTATGCTGAGGTGCATTCTTAAATTTAATCAATAGTGAAGTAATCAGAGGGTAGGAAAAGATAATTAATTAAGTGAAGAATTTATCGTTGAAGCTGCATTATTAAAAAATTAAAATTTAAAAAAAGTCAAACAGCAAAACTAATATAATTTAATTACTAGCGCAAAATACACATCACTATCCCTAAACAAAGCAAAGTCATCTTCTCACATCATCAATAGCCTTCATCACCCGACTGGAGGGGCAAAAGAGAGGGGAGGTAACTTGACAAAAAAGTGACTTTTACACGTAATCATCACAATGATCTTCCACTTTTTCATTCCGCCGCGTTATGAAAGACTTCATTCATGCAATCCATTATGCTTCATAAATCATATTGTTTCTTGATTCATTCCAACCATGTTATTTATAGTCTCCTTCTACTCTTTTAAATCCCTAGTACTATGACCCCAACCTACATTTTAAATACTACAACGCAAATAATTTCCTTAAATTCTCGTTGGGATACAATTTTCGGCAGATATCTTCATCTCAATATTTGATCCCTTAAAGCGTTTCTTCCACACAATCACACTCATCTTAAATACACATCTGCATAACACCACCTTCTTAAGGAGTTACTTTTAATTGGTCTTAGAGCAGTCTTATTGAATTTCCCTTCAAGTTACAACATTACAAAGGTCGTCCTCCACATTCAAGTCACACGATATATCATTATCTAAAACATCTGAATCTAGATCAATACTACCGTTATATTGAGAGTTTCAACCAACAGATATTTTAAAAATCCACTAGTGGAAATCCTTTTCTTTCAAAACTCTCTACAACATCACTTGCCCTCAGTTTGGTACTACTACTTAAAGCATTATTCAAGAGCCTCAATTTACCCCGACTTAACTTAAACCTATTCAGTCTAAAGATTTTGCCTCAAAGTAATTTAACTATTCAAGAATATCAAAATTTGTGCATCGACAAGCATCATGCTGCATGTTATGAAATACTTTGAAGAACCAAAAGGGTCTAATACATACGTTTCGAACCCTAAACTATACCGATCATTTTTTCTTTCCCATTTTGTTTTTTTATGCAGACACTTACAAGCTTAGATTTGTATTTTGCATATGACGAAACAGGTAAAAACACAAAACTGTACATTATCTACTATGGAATTTGCACAAGTCAGACACATGAATATCATAGAAATATTTCATATATGTAATGGTTTGTAAATAAGATAATCACGTAATAGTAATGGAAACAAAAACAATAACAGCACACGCAAAACAAAAGCAGTCAGCCAGACGCATCATAATCAAACTCCATCTCCACAAAAAATCTACATTTACAATCACGCACTAAGAATCACTAACCAAGTAACATATCCAAGATATATTCGACGAAAAATCAATCGGCACTAATAAACCTAATCACTAAACAAAATATAACTACTACCATTTACACCAGCAATACACAACAATCAAACCAGCTTAATTAACAATCAAGTACCAAAATAAAAATCACGAATTTCGACAAACAAATTACCAGTGATTATCAAACCCTAATCTCATTCACAATTCAACAAAACATTAAGAAACTTATTGAGGCGGAACATATATATAACCATCCAGTATTCCAACAACTTAAGTATGAAACCTAAAAAACTCAAAATATCAAGTCCAAAAGGGAAGTGGAATACGAACAGTAATGGCGGCGAAACTGCGCGCGAAGGAATGATTTAGGCCCCTTTTTTTTTGCCGTCACTAAAAACTTCGCCGAATTTGAATGATTGTTGGCGAATTTTTTTGCTGTTGACATTCAGCTTATAATGGCGCGATTAGTGTGTGATTGCGCCCTTAGCGATTGAATTTATGAGGCTGATTGCTGAAAAGGAGGAACTTAAAAGAGAAAGCGCGCGCATTTTGAATGTACTGTTTGTTAATTTCGGACTCGAGTACCGATGTCAGACCGAGCCGAGTCAAGCGCGAGTAAGTAATTCATCGAGTTAGCTCGACTAAAGTTAAAAACTCGAATCGATCACATCGAGCTTTCAACAATTATTGTTGGTCTTGAGAATTGTTCATTTTATAAATTAAGTTTCAGAGATTCGAGTTGACGCACTCTGAGCTAACGTTTCGAATTCATCGACTCTAAATTGACTAAATCTGTAAATAACATGCCGATAATGGTCATGGGCGAATCTAACGAGGGTTCAAAGGGTTCAGTTGAACCCCGTTAGATTCGTGTGAAAACCTAACATGCTCCGGAAATTAAATTATAGAATAAATAATGAATGTGTCATATGAAATATCACTAAATCTTTCACAGCTCACTGGTGTAGTGTACAACTTATCTTTCCCCTTGGCTTTATTTTGTGATTTTTATTTTACGTGTTATCAATACTTGTTTTTTTAATTCAAAATTATAAGTTTAAAAAAAACATTGACAGCTCAAAATGCAATAAATTTGTATAAGTGTGTGTTTTTCTTAACTTATTGATAGTTTGATACTTATATRAACTCATCTTATTTAATMAGTACTGAAAAWWAGTACAAAACAACACAACTTTAGTACTCCTTACAAASATATAATAGTATTAAATATTAAAATTTTGTAGCAAATTATATAATAGCATTAAATATTAAATTTTCGTCGCGCRCTTYGCATGCATAAATACGTAATYTTAATTTCTTCTATTTTTGAATAATTTCGAAYCCACGTGGCTCATTTTCTAGATCTRCCACTAGACCAAGGTACACRAGACATCACCAAGCCTAAAATAAAATTATTTTCAGGTTAAAAATAACATTAAATGAAAGGGGTTTTTTTGTCAAATTTCCATGAAATATTTTGTGAYTGGCCTCATTTTATGTTGGGAAATGCATTCAACTATCAAGTTGGTTTTGTTACAACCAAATGCCTTGTGTTTTTCATTGAATATTCCTTTTTTCATGAACAATTTTCTATATATAAAAATAAAAATCTATCAAAAGTCTAAGAGCATCAACATTCATGGTAACGGAAGGTTTTCATTTCACAAAATAGACATTTGTGGAGAGTTGGGAATAACTCGAATAATTAAAATATTTCTCCCGATCATAGGGGATCTTGGAATGAATTCTCATCCCTGTCATCATGACTCTTCCAGCACACAGAAAAAATAGACATTTGTAGTTCTTCCTATAAATGTTAATTGTTCCTCGTTTCATCATTTTTTGGAGAGGTTAATCCGAAAGTAACCATTCCAATTGTTAATTGTGAGCCACATGCACGTTTTTCCTTTATTGAAAAAAAAATACTTCATCCGTTACATTTTACCTGAAACAATAAATATAAAAAGGATGTTGCACGATACTTGAAACAATTCTCTTTTTTTCCATTTTTAGTTAATTTTTTTCATACTTTATTCAATTTCCTACTACTTTTCTTTTTTTTATTTTTTCCTAATCTTACACCCACACATTATTTTATTTATTTTCTCTCTCTTACTTTTTCTTATTCTTACACTCACCCATTAGTTTATTCATTTTCTCTTTCTTACTTTTTTCTAATCTTACATCCTTATCTACAATTAATATATTTCACCTAGAAATCTTCCCTAATTCAATTGTTTCAACTAACATGTAATGGAGGAAGTACAAAAGTACAAACTTTAAAATTGATGGGTATGGATAAATAGGGGAGAGAGAGAGAGCGCGCGCAAATGAGGAGGTTAAATGTGACTATGTGAGTAATGCATTACTCCATCGTTTTTAAATAGTTGCTACATGTGAGATTATAACACTATCTACGTACTTTGTAATTTTGATTGTATGTATTTTTATATACACAGGTTAAAACATGAAAAAGCAAATGTAACAACTATTTAATATCAAATGGAGTATAATAAAGTTAGTGGAAATAATGTGGACTAATGAGGTGAGAAAGAGGAGATAATATGGGCGGCTTGAATATGATAAAGTTAGTGGAAAGGATCCATATAAATCATTTTTTTGTTTTTGTTTTGTAGAGAACCATAAGATGGGGACCAGCAGTGGTGAAAACTGACATGGGCCGCTAATTCACCACAAATCGTCTTGTTACTAATGAGTTAGTGACCCATGAAAGTACATTGGTTGACACGACATGATTCAACGTTTTTTTAACATGGGCATTGTTATTCCTCGTCCCACATTATTTAAAATCACCCCATTTGTATCGCTTCCTTTCCCAAATTATCCCTATCACAACCACAACTCATCCCAACCCCACTAACCCCTCTGCTACCCGTCCTAGCCACAACCCCACCACCTCCACGATAGCCCCACTAACCCCTCAGCCACAACCCCACCACCTCAATGACAACCCCACCAACCCCAAAGCCACTGTCACTATTTTTTTAAAAAAAAACACATTACGTTTAAGTAAGGCGTGGGTGTAATGGCACATGCGCCTGGGTTAGACGCAGCTACCATGGCACCCACGCTTGACTCGGACGCGACATCGCCCCAATCTGCGCTTGTTGTAGAAAAAAGGTGCAAAGGATACTTTTAGTCCTGTCTTTTTTATTTTTTCTAATCTGTACATCCACACAAAGGTTAACTTCGCAGGAGGCGAGTGGAAGTGGGATTCAATATTGCCTTTAGTATACCTTGAGATTAGTCTTCATCTCTCTACTGATTTTCTTATTCTTTAGTCCTGTCTTTTACTGTTACGGCACTCACTGGAGTCCTACCCACTTATTGTTCATTTATTGTGAACCATATTCTCTCTCAGAATTTTTATCTAATCTAACAGTCCTTCTTTAGATCTTACTACTTTCCATACTTACTAACTTCACACTAAATTTCTCTAACAAGAAATTGTCACATTCATAACCATCGTAATTCACACGGAGGGGAGAGCTAAAAAAAGTACAAACTTCTAAATCTGGATGGACGTGTGCAACGGAAAATAGGCACCGGAGCAGAGAGAGAAACAGGTCCTACCGCGCGCAATGAGCAGGTTAAAATCCGTTGACTATTGTGTATGCCATTACTCCAGGTAATTAACAACCCTAGTCAGATCAACCATGTGAGTTATATACTATCTAAACCGTACTTTGATCACTCGCACTCTGTATGAATTAATCATATATATACAACGGATTCACTTAAAATACTCTAGTGTTAATATCGTTAAATGTAAACTTTATATGTTCTAAAATAATAAATTGATGAATGATAAGATGTTGGAATTAGGTGAAATCGCTCCGGATTAGACTGAGGGGCGAGTGAGAAAGAGGAGATAAGTCATAACATGGCGGTGAATATGATAAAGTTGGCACTGAAAGGATCCATCACTACGATCCTTGGATTGTGTTTGGGGTCTTTTGTTGTGCTAGGAGAATCGAGAAGATGCGCGCAGAGCGCGCATAGGGGTGCGTAATAGGGTTGGCAACTCGGCACAAGTCGCAGGACGCGCCGCGCTCAATACCTCCATCCATCAAAATTTTTTGTCTTGTGTGTGACTCATATTATAAAAGGGGTGGACGCTTTAAGGTGAGAGCCTCGAGTGGAACGGCTATACCAGCCAAGGTTGCAGCTTGACACGACTGATTCAACGTTTTTTAACATGGGATTTGTTATTCTCGTCCCACATTATTTAAATCACCACCAATTTGTATCGCTTCCTTTCACAAATATCCCTATCAAACCACAACTCATCCCAACCCACTAACCCCTCTGCTACCCGTCCTAGCACAACCACACTCGCATAGCCCCATAACCCTCAGCCACAACCCACATTTTATCAATCTTTTTTCATATTTGTATAAATGCCTAGAAGCTCGCGTTGAGTAGTGGTGGCCATAAGTGGCCGATGCTGTCATTTTGCGGTGTGTGTTTTAAGATAAAGATGGGCACATGGTTACGGTTGTGTAAGGTACAGGCTGTGTGGGGGCTAAATGGCAGAGGGGCGCTAGTTGGACGAAGGTGGGTTTTAGCTGCAATGGTGGGGTACGTCATATTAGGGGCAAGGAGTGGATAGGAACACGGGAACGTGTGATCGGACGCGGCATCACGAACCATACATGTGCGGCATTGTCTTGTATGAAATAACCGGAGTGCAAAAGGAGATAAATATAAGCAAGACGTTGTGTGGATCGAAGTGAGTTGACCAAAGTGGTCGTGCGAAGCGCATGTAGCAAGGGAGTGGTCATAATATAGGGGGGTGTAAGGAATAGAGGATAATTCGTATGTAGAGAGCTCATCTAGTATTTGTGCTACTTGTCTTATACCCTGTTGTATGAAAGATTTAAATGAAAATAGGACGAATACTAGAAGTTGTGTGTGAACGATATCACGTAGTTCTGAGTTTGTGGGTGGGCTGGTGTTAAATACGTTTAGGCTTATCAATTTATATGATATAGTTTGAGGGCGTTGCAGTGGAAAGATCTAGAGGAATTAGGATGGATTATGCTTTTGACATATTTAGGTAAGGAGGACCGAAAAGGGTATATAAATAGACAGATACCAACTAGTAAAATAATCGGTTCACAAGTTGGAACCGCATTTATTACGCGCTTCATGTTGTTAAACCTAAATACGTGATATATTCTCTTTTTAAAACTATGTAATCCTTCATTTTGGTCCTGTTATTTTTGCTGCTAGTATTATTTATCATCATAATATTCTTATATATAACAAAACAATTAATTTATAACAACGCGTGGTGCCTCTTGATGCTATTAATGGTGGCACTATAATAATTGTTATGTAGTTTGCCTAAGTTATTCTTTGACTGATATTTTCCTTGATTTGATTTACTTTATCACAACTTCGCAATATCGTTGATATTACGCAAAAAAAAAAAAATAAAACTATAATAGATATAATTTAGCTCGTAGATAAATATTGTCTGATTCAAGTATAGCTTAAGAGTCACATAATATTAGTGAAGGGATATCATTATCTTCTCAGACAATGTCATCTCTAAGTCATTAGATTTCTACTCGACCCACAGCAATACAACACCTTTTCATCATTTATTGAGATATATTTTCTGAAAGAACATATAGAATAGAATTTATAGAGGAACGAGAGTGCGAAAGGAGCCGAGAGAAACCACTGATCTTTAAGAGAAGAGAGAGAAGGACGGGGAAAGATTTCGTAATCACGGTCGGTGCCCGTACATTTCTAGGCGGCATAGCCATTATACATATCATCATTTTCTTAAAAATAGTATGTTGATTATGTACGAAAAAGGTATAGATTTGTTAATTATAGATATATTATTGTTTTAAATTAATATCGTTTTCCCACTCAAAAGATATTTTGTTTAAACATATTTATTTTATGATTACTGATTTTATTTTAATTTATCAAGAAAAAATATTTGGATTTATCTATCTAAAATATGTTACCGAACGTACATCCCCTTACTCCAAATAAGGCATGTCACGCTCATTCACGTCTTCATGGTCATTTATTTTCAAAAAAAAAGACGAAACGAGAAAGAGAGAAGGAGGAAGAACCGTACGGGCCTGCGGTGGGTTGTGCTGGCGTGCTTGGCTGTCCCGGAGCTTGCCAACTTAGGAGCCCGCGACCCCTGTGGGGTTGTGTGGGTGTGCTGCGTGTTGGCGTTGGTTGGGTTTATCGGGTCCGCGTGCCGCACTCTTGTGCTGTTGCTTGCCGCTTCGCCGCCGTCGTGAGCCAGCGCTGCTGGTGGCTGTTCGTTGTTGCGTTGGTATGCTGACATGGGTAGCTGCGCTCGGTCCCCTTCTCCACCCTTCTTCTCTTTTTATTTCCTTCTGCTTCTCGCTCATGGGTTTAATTTGATTTTTGACAAAGTTTTACCATTATTATTGGCAATGTGTGTTTAAGTTAATCTCTAATAAAAATTGTTGGTAAGTCCATGTTTGGTAACTTTTGAGATTTCAATTAGAATGGAATTTCGAAATTTAATTAAGGTTGAATTTAGGGTTTAAATTGGGGATTTTCATGTTTTTATTAAGGGTTTAGGGATTGTTTTATTTACTTGTTCTAGCTCAGCCGGCCGCACAGTCTTGACCAATTTCATATGGCTTACAATGGAAATTGGAAGTTTTCTTGGGCGGGGCCTATTAAATTACAAATCCAAATTTATTGTATAAGTCGTATTTTGGAAGTATTTAATTGTTCGTGTTTCCTTAATTGTGTTTTGTATGAATAAAATGCGTCTTTCCTTTCCCTTGAACATCTTATCTCTAAGTCTATTAATCGCTTTTATCCCCTTATCCATGTTAAATTATGTTTTAAAGTTGGGGGCTTTTATAAATTTTCTAAGAGTAGTTCTAAACAATAAATTATAGACTTATCTGTATCCTATTGGGTTTTGAATTACTAACAGTTTTAATAAAATCTAGATTTTTATCATGCATGATTGAATTAGCTAAGTTAAGATTATGTTTGTATATTGAGTGTATTTCGATTAAAATTAATAAAACTATTCAAGGGTGTAGATTGTTTGATAATGAGCACAAAAGTATTCATAGGGTTTGATTAGCTATATTTATAATTGGTCGCGTCATTATGTCATAATGTTCAGAGTATTTTAGCTGAGGTGTTTCTATTCGAAATGGGGAATAAGATGTTGTATGGAATGAGAGATAGAAAGATCTTAGATGATTGTGGTTATTATGATAGTAAATGTTGGAATTATGGAGAAATGGGTACAGATCAAAAGTTGAATCTTGATATTGTATTGGCTTTCTTTTAAACACAGTTTAAGAAAATAAGTCTTCCAATTTGGTTTTTATAAGAGGGGTAATTTTTGGTAAGTTGTGTTTGTATGGACGTTATGGTCTATTTGTTTTAAATGTTGATATATATGCTTGGTTTTCAAGTAGGGGATTAACTTTTATATTTAATAGGCAAATTAGACTTTTGTTCTATGCAAGGTTAACAAATAATATTTCAGGTTTTCACTAAAATTTTTTGAAGCATTAGTTATTGAGAAATTCTAGGGTGTTCACAGTTCAAACTGATGCTTTTATAATATATGTACTTTTTCTTTCATCTTTTTATGCACAGTGTTTTTGAGGTTTTAAAAGGTTTTAGTATTAAAAGGGAAATTTTCAGAACTTATTCGTGAATTAAAGTGTTGAAATTTCTTTTTGAAGGAATGTTACACTTTTCATAAGAATTTTTCAATCCGCTAAGACTCACAGCGGTATATCCCTTAAAATTTCATGCTGTTTTATTAATGATGATAAATATCTATTAAGATTGAAGAAGGTATTTAAGTGAAGGTGTAAATAAAATATAAGAAACATTATGTATATTCTAAGGTAGTGGATAGAGGTTTAGGTTTGTTCTTTTGAATAATAGATTTTTTATCGAAGGCTTTTATAGTTCTCATAAAAAAATTTTGACTTATCAACTTAGTGTGTACTTTTTTAAAATCAATTTTTATTTGGCATGAGTAAAATTTTAGTTCAGAAATTTATTTTAGAATGATTCTTGCTGATTGATGCTCATGGGAGTTTTTTTGGGGTTAAATAGTGTCGAAGGATTTAGTTGTCGGGGAGGTGGCAGAGCGCTTATATGCCAACTCAGGGGTACCATGTAAACGCGGTCCCGAGGATTTCCATAGAGTCATCTCTCGAAGTGATTATGGAATTGTTTTAGAACACCGTTTTTAAATTTTCAATTGACCAACATACAAATCCCAAGGTACGTTGAACTTTACACGTGACTTTATTTTGGTTGTAAATTGGTACTGTTTTTTGCTTAATAAATTTTTTTTAATAAATTCGAAATGTATATGTATATGAGTTACTAGTTGTATCCTTGAGTATTATGTATTCCTTGGAATTGTTGGAGTGCACATAGATATCGAGTGTATGTTGTGATTGCTGATAAGATGTAAGGACTGGGAATATGGGCCTATTAGTACAGGTAATAATATTTGTATAGAGCTACATGTTTGGTTTGGTGTTTTCTCATTATGAGAGAATAAACGACAACACGCGCATCTCACAGATAACACACTGAGGTGTTTGATATTTGTAATGTTATTTTTGCTCTTGACAGTTAATCCCACTTCGCGCGTCTCCCTTTCTAGGTTTGAAATGCAGGTTTAACGTGGAGGTAAGTAAAGTCTGCTTCATGGAGGTGTTAAATACACACAACTACTAAGCACAAGGGAGATAATTAAGGTGGGAGTTCATATGTATACTATACGTCTCAGCTCAGATGATAGGTTTGGTTTAGAATAAATTGTCTACTACTCCCGTTTACTCTACAATGTCCGCGTCTCGACTGTTTGCTGCATGATATGTGTGAAATCGAGTAGAGGAGAGTTTCAGGTGCTATTTTGACGAGGTTGTGCTGGCTTGTCCACAGTGCATCCTCACAATTTTTAATGTACATAGTATGAGTGAGTATGGAGGAGAGCAGGTTAAGACTTCCTGATCAACCACGCTATCGACTGCAACCTCCTGCGCTCACCGAGTGCCCGTCGCTTATGAGGTTCAGAGTGATATAATGTGTTATCTTTATAAAGTGTTAAAATAAATAATATCGAGCCATTGAAGCAAGATGTGAATACATAGACATTTTAGATAACTCCTTCCTACTCTCGCACCTCTGCTTCCGGGTACGCTTTTGGTGCATCTAGTTGATGTTAGAGGTATTGACGATCCACGCTAGTCGGCACACAAGCCAACAACACACACCTTTACTTAAGGTAGTACCGGGAGTTTGGGTGCGTTGCTGGATTTATATCGCTTTACTCCATCCACCCTTACCCACCCCTATATCGCCAGCCACGACTGCTCTGAAATTCAATTCGCCGCGTCTTTATGGTAACATCACCACGACACATCGTCCTACTCTTTTTCTGCTGGTTTAATTGATCTGTTTTTTTATAGGAAAACCTATTTATAAAACTTTATCTAGAAAAATGAAAAGGCGACTGAGGTAGTTGAGAATGATTCATTTGAGAATACCATTGTTTGGGTAGAATCATGCATCTAAACTAAGATCACATGGAGAAAGTGTAGTATTATGGACGGAAGAGTAGTCATGGTGTGGCGATTGCATGAATCTTGGGATAGTGTTCTAGCATGCGTTTGGGGGAAGTTGTTGTACTTTTGGTGCAATAATTAACTGGTTTCTCATGCTATTAATAAGTTTATAATATATTATACATATATTTATATAAAGTATTATAAAGTATTCTATTAATGTGTTGAATTTAATGTGGCATGAGTCTGTGTATCTGGGTTATGATTAATATTGATGTCTTCCGTCATGGACGGGGAGGCATGGGATGTGGAATCGGTGCACCTTTATTCTAATGACTTGTTGTCTGGGGATTATCAGGCATACTGTCATGGAATGAATGTATGCATAGTGTGTGAGGTTCTGGGTATAGGAACTGTGACAAGGGAGGCCGCTTTGTTGTTGGTTTGAAATGCGCGACAGGCTCTTACTTTTGTGGTGTCTGGGAACGAGTTGTGAAACGTGGCAGGTCCTGTTTTGGTTCTTTCATTGGCAGGTTTATAATTAATAGGAAGTTAGCAGATGTTAAAAAGAGTTTTCATGTGAATTGTGGTCCTTCGGGTGTTTTGTTGAGGATTTGAGACAGTCATGTACTTTTGGTTCGTGAATGTGTCTAAATTAATAATTTTGTTAAAATTAAAAAAATAATAGGCTTAGTGCAAGAAGCAATTAAATTACATATTATTCATTGGTCAAGAGGCTCAACATGGATTTTTGCATTAACCACAAATTTAATATAAATATAATTAGTCATTGTTGTTGTGAGGTTCGAGTAAAGAGTATTAAATTATGACTATGGCGCGAGGTCTTGAGTTAGTGTTTGAATGCAATACAGTTTGATTGGGAATGCTTGGAGAAGTTGTTTCGAGTATGATATAATGAAAAATGAGTTTGATTTAGCTGGAAAATGGTTTTATATGGTTGATGATCTTTTCGAGCTTGGAGTGTTTTGAGAATTGGCGTGATTTTGTAATGCGTATATGTTGAAAGTTTTATTCCGGCTTGTTCGTTATGAGAACACCATTACCCTTCTTGAGTGAGGTGGGGCCCGACCAGTCTTGATGTGCAAGTTTTCTTCTTCTTTTGTTTTATAAAGAAGATTCGTGACTCATCGGTTAATGTCAAGTTTTTTTTTAAAGGGATGATGCGTCTGCTTTATTTTTGATTTACCGTAATTTTGTATATACACTTTGCTGATGCAGGGGTGTTTTGATATGTGCTTGTGTGCTTGTCCACTTTGCTGAACGTGAAATCAGGATTCTTTCATTTGTGGAACACCTGTGATGATCTTATTCAGTTGGGAATTATGGGCAATCGACTTTACAGTTCAATCAGATGACTAGCCCTGGATGGGTTGGGATAGTTGAGAGCCGTGCT